>JAULKK010002953.1:0-10522 GCA_032355705.1 Rubia peregrina
GGTTACTTGGATTTCCAATAGATTGTGTGATTTGTGACAACCATTATTTCTTTATTAGGACAAAAGGCTGGATTTAAATACGCATGGGAAGGACCACAACCTCCCATCATTGTGCTACTTCCTCGGTGAAGTTAGAAAATTCCAAGTCAAACCCAGGTATTTAATTGTTAAAGGTGTATGATGGATTATTTTTTGGCCTTAAGATTCATTCGACCAAACTTGGCTTCACAAATAATAAGTCACTCAATAAAATTTAATTATGATACTTTATTGGAATTTAGAGAGTCTCCATTAGTTTTTTGATAAATAGGTTGTTCACAAATGCACCATCCCCTCGAACACCAATCCTTCTAATTGCTGTTTCAGCTATTAATAATATTCATCTGTGGTTCAATTAACTTTCCTAATATTTATTAATTGTGAGTGTTTTCCATCAATTACATGGTTGGAACACGATACAAATGAAGCCTGACATTCAATTTTCCCAAGTAGAAATCAGTTTCTTATAGCTTGTTCTTTTTAATCTTTGAACTAGAGTTACATGGATATTCGACAGATTGTGTAATTTTAGGAAGCCATTCTTCCATCATTAGGATAAAAGTTTAGATTTGAATACTTATGGGCAGGACCACAGCCACCCATAATTGTGCCTCTTCCTCGGCAATGTTAGAAGATTCCTAGTCAAACCCAGGCTTTTGATTGTTAAAGCTTTAGGATAGGGTCATTTTTTTGCCTAAGGATTCTTTCAACCAACAATTTTTCACAAATTAGTCACACATTTATAGGTTATGTTGAATCTTTATTGGTATTTAGAGATTCTCCATTAGTCCTTTGATAAATAGGTTCTTCACAAATGCATCATCTTCTTGCACACCAATCCTTCTCATAGTTAGTTCGAGCTATTATCAATATTCATCCGGGGTTCTATTTCCTTCCCTCATATTGCTTAAGTACGAGTGTTTTTCCATCAAGTGCATGGTTGGAAAAGGATACAAATAAAGCCCGGCATTTAATCTTTCCTAAGTAGCAATCAGTCTCTTCCAGCATGTGCTCTTGATTCTTTGAACTAGAGTTACTTGGATTCCGAATAGATTGTGTGATTTGAGACAATCATTCTTCCTTCATTAGGACAAAAATTTGGATTTGAATATGTATGGACAGGACCACAGCCACCCATCATTGTGCTACTTGCTCGGCGATGTTAGAAAATTCCAAGTCAAACCCAGACATTTAATTGTTAAAGATGTATGATGGATTATTTTTTGGCCTTAGGATTCATTCAACCAACCTTGGTTTCACAAATAAGTCACTCATTAAAATGTAATGATGATACTTTATTGGAATTTAGAGATTCTCCATTAGTCTTTAAATAAATAGGTTGTTCACAAATGCATCATGCTCTCGAACACTAATCCTTCTAATCGCTAGTTTTAGATATTAACAATATTCATCCGCGGTTCAATTAACTTGTCTCATTTTTTTAAAATTTCGAGTGTTTTTCCATCAATTACTTGGTTGGAACATGATACCAATGAAGCCCGCCATTCAATTTTTCCCGAGTAGAAATCAGCCTCTTCCAGCATGTGCTCTTTAGTCTTTGAACTAGAGTTACATAGATTTTCGACAGATTGTTTGACTTCAGGAAGCCATTCGTTCTTCATTAGGATTAAAAGTTGGAGTTGAATACGTATGGGCAGGACCACAGCCTCCCATCATTGTGCCTCTTCCTCAGCGAAGTTAGAAGATTCCTAGTCAAACCCAGGCTTTTGATTGTTAAAGCTTTAGGATGGGGTCATTTTTTGCCTAAACCCTTATTTCAACCAACAATTGTTTCACAAATTAGTCACACATTGATAGGTTATGTTGAATCATTATTGGTATTTAGAGATTCTCCATTAGTCCTTCGATAAATACGTTCTTCACAAATGCAAAATCTTCTCGCACACCAATCCTTCTCATAGTAGGTTCGAGCTATTGCCAATATTCATCTGGTGTTCTATTTCCTTTCCTCATATTGCTTAAGTATGAATGGTTTTCCATCAAGTGCATGGTTGGAACATGATACAAATAAATCCCAGATTTAATATTTCCCAAGTAGCAATCAGACTCTTCTAGCATATGCACATTATTCTTTGAACTAGAGTTACTTGGATTTCCAATAGATTGTGTGATTTGATACAACCATTCTTCCTTCATTAAGACAACATTTTGATTTGAAGACGTAGGGGTAGGACCACAGCCACCTAACATTGTGCTACTTCCTCGGCGAAGTTAGAAAATTCCAAGTCAAACCCAGGCATTTAATTGTTAAAGCTGTATGATGGAGTATTTTTTGGCCTTAAGATTCATTCGACCAACCTAGGTTTCATAAATAAGTCACTCTTTAAAATGTAATAGTGATACTTTATTGGAATTTAGAGATTCTCCATTAGTCTTTTGATAAATAGGTTGTTCACAAATTCATCAAACTCTCGAACACCAATCCTTCTAATTGCTAGTTTGAGATATTATCAATATTCACCCGTGATTCAATTAACTTGCCTCATATTATTTAATTACACATGGTTTTCCATCAATTACATGGTTGGAACACAATACAAATGAAGCCTAACATTCAATATTTCCCAAGTAGCTATAAGTCTCGTCCAACATGTGCTATTTATCCTTTGAACTAGAGTTACTTGGATTTTTGTTAGATTTATGTGTTTTCAGGCAGCCATTCTTCCTTCATTAGGATAAAAAGTAGGATTTGAATACATATGTATAGGACCATAGCTGCCCATCATTGTGCCTCTTCCTTGGTGATGTTAGAAGATTCCTTGTCAAACCCAGGCTTTTGATTGTTAAAGCTTTAGGATGAGGTCATTTTTGGCCTAAGGATTCTTTCAACCAACAATTGTTTCACAAATTAGTCACACATTGATGGTTATGTTAAATATTTATTGGAATTTAGAGATTCTCCATTAGTCATTTGATAAATAGGTTCTTCACAAATGCATCATCCTCTCGCACAACAATCCTTCTCATAGTTAGGTCGAGCTATTGCCAATATTCATCTGGGGTTCTATTTTTGTTCCTCATATTGCTTAAGTACGAGTGTTTTTCTATAAGTGTGTGGTTGGAACTTGATACAAATAAAGCGTGTCATTTAATATTTCCCAAGTAGCAATCAGTCTCTTCCGGCATGTGCTCTTGATTCTTAGAATTAGAATTACTTGGATTTCTGATAGACTGTGTGATTTGAGATAGACATTATTCCTTCATTAGGACAAATGTTGGATTTGAATATTTATGGACAGGACTACAGCCACCCATCATTGTGCCACTTCCTTGGAAAAGTTAAAAAACCAAGTAAAACCCAGGCATTTGATTCTTAAAGCTGTAGGATGGAGGCTTTTTAGCCTTCAAAATCTTTCAACCAACCCTGGTTTCACAAATAAGTCACTAGTTAAAGGAATGAAGTATGGGAGATTGCACCTTCACTATGTGTCCCCTTTTCTCGTTCACATTCTTCAAGACAGATTTGGTGATTCTCTGAATCTGCCTCCAACAATGGGGAAATATAGCGAGAAGAAGAAGCTATAAGAAAAATGGGTCATCTATGGTTCACAGGAAATCCCAGGAAAGCTAATAACCCAAGACATCTCGGTGACTACACAACAGTCACATGTGAAGGGAATGGAGACGGTTCTGGAGGAATTGGAGGTCCAGGAAATTGGAGGATTTGGCTCTGAACAGCAGTAGCACAACAGTACCATTGATGAGACCACCATGGTTACGCCAGAGAAAGAGACAATTTCAGAAAATATACCTTCACCGTCAACCGTGAAAATGGGAGCGACGAAGGTTAAGTGGAGAGACATAGACGAAGAAGAGGTGGTACCACCGGGGACCTCCATATTTGAAGACAAGACGATGCATGAGGTAAAATTCTACAAACCAGTGGAGGTGGAGGGAATGGTTATGGGAAAGATAGAATGGGAGGATTAGGAAGTCAGTATCAGGAGCTGGGAAATGACAGTGGTCTGCAAAATCCTGGGCACTTTCCCTTTTTTCTCGGTCATGAATGGATTCTTTCGCAGGATATGGAAGCAGAATAACATAGTAAAGGTATGGATGGCTAAACCTAGTATTTTTCTGGTCAATTTTGAGTTAAAAACTGAGGTAGAACAGGTGCTAGAACATGGAGTTACTCTGTTTGACAATAAGCCAGTAATAATACAGAAATGGACCAAACATATAGATATGGAAATGCCTAAGAAGATTCCTGTCTGGCTAAAACTCCCAAACCTGGATGTAGTATACTGGAGGCCAAAAATCCTATGCACATTCTTGAGCCCCGTAGGAATACCACTGAAACTGGACAGGGCAACCAAAGAGTTGGAGAGGCTGAATTATGCCAGGGTCCTTGTAGAGGTGGAATTGGGAAAGATGATTCCCAAACAAGTACCTTACCTGGATGAAAATGAAATCATACAGAATCAGGAGATCATCTGTGAATGGATGCTTGTCCAATGTAAATTCTTCTCCATGATAGGACATGAGGAGGAACAATGCAGGAAGAAGGAGAAACCAAGGCCTCTAAAACAGGTCTATATCCCTATCAAAAAACCAATCCAGGATCCACATGGAAATTTTGTGGGAACTGAAGCTAAACCTGAGGGGAAAAAGGCAATTGAAAATGAGTTCAAATTGGTGACAAGGAGGAAGCATACGAAGGGTGTATTGCAACATGGGAAGAGGGAATACAAGGACCAGCTGCAACAAGAAGTTGGGGATGAGCAAGAATGTAGCAACAAAAATGGAAATGGAGGTAATTTATTTAACATTCTTCCTGACCCCCCTTATGATAAGTAACATACTTGCATGGAATCTAAGAGGGTTGAATGGAGGGGTAAAGCAGAAGCAGGTTAGGAACTTCTGCATGATGAATAAAATAGGACTGTTGGGGTTCTTTGAAATGAAGGTAAAAAAGGAAAATGAGAAAAACAATATGGGGAACGTGGAGACTAATAGCTCCATGGTAGACAGTGGTAGGATTTGGGTGGCTTGGAGGACTGACTATTTTGAAGTCAGGGTAACAAGTATGGGGGATCAATGAATGGATATGGAGTGTGTTATAAAGGAGCAGAACCTCCACTGCTACATAACAATGGTCTATGGGAACAGTCAACCAAAGGACAGGAAGAACCTGTGGGAGTTTCTGGGGAAGACCAGAAAAAATGATAGACCATGGCTGGTTCTTGGGAATTTTAACAACCCACTCAGCTTTGAGGATGGGATGGGAGGGGCTGCCATTCAGCAGCATGAAGTGGATTGGTTCCAAGCTTTAGTTCTGAAACAAAACCTTCGACACATGAAAACAATAGGCCCTGGATATACTTGGTGCAATAGAAGGAAGGATGAAGAGAGAATATATAGCAATATAGATAGAACATTGGTTAATGAAGGGTGGCTGAAAAGGTTGATAGATTCAGTATGCAGAGTGACGATCAATGGCACTTCTAACCACTTCCCTCAAGTGTTGACCCTACATAGGTGTCAACAGAGAGTATCAAGGACTTTTAAGTTCTTCAACATGTGGCCATTATCACATCTATTCAAACCAACAGTACAGGCCGTTTGGGAAATGAAAATAGTTAGAAACCTCACACAGGTTTTCAAGATGCTACAACAACTGGAAACACCTCTCAATAAGCTCAACATAAGAGAATTCTATGAAATTGGGGATAAGGCAAGACAATCAAAGGAAACATGGGAACTGGACTAGCAGGAGCTAGCAAAAGACCCAGGATCCTATCAGAAGCAGAGAAAGGAAACCAAAAGCAGATTGCATGCTATCAAAATGGCTGAGGCTGAATACAGGTTACTAAAGCAAAAGGCAAAAATAAAATGGCTCAAGGAAGGGGATAGACCGACGACCATCTTCTATTCTATGCTGAAATGCATGACCTATTCTAACCACATTGTCTCTCTGGCAAGTGAAGGGGGTGATATGGTTCAGGGCAGTCAAAGGATTGAAGAATTATTGCTCCTATTCTTCAAGAACCTCATGGGAAGGGAGATCGCACCTGAAATTAAGATTGATCCAGAGGTGAGGGGCTCAGTCCTAACTGTACAGCAGCAAACACAGATGTTGCGGCCAATACTGGATCAGGAAATAGAGAAGGCCCTGAGGAGTATCAAGTCCAGTAAAAGTCATGGGCATGATGGCTATTCAAGCCTATTTTTCAAAGAAACATGGGATATTGTAGGAGTGGGGGTGACTGCTGCTATTAGAAAATTCTTCAATAGAGATCAGATCCCAGAGAACTTTAGCATGGCTGTGATAACCTTGATCCCCAAGAAGCCACAGCCACAAGTTCCAGGTGACTATAGACCAATTTCTTGTTGTTCTGTATTATATAAGGTGGTGACTAAAATTTTGTGTGAGAGGTTAGGGAAGGTCATTCCTTTTATAGTCTCAAACAACCAATCTGCATTTCTTAAGGGTAGGAACATCTCCCATAACATATTACTGACACATGAATATCTCCATAAGTATAACCATGGTGACCTTAAGCCTAGTTGCCTCATTAAGATTGATATATCAAAGGCTTTTGATAGCTTAAACGGGGAATTCTTATTTGAATGGTTGCAGCAACTGAAACTACCAGCCTTGTTCCTAGAATGGATCAGGAAGTGTGTCACCTCTTCCTCATTTTGCATCTCAATTAATGGCAGATTATCATCTTCTTTTGATGGTAAAAGAGGGTGAAGCAGGGTGACCCCCTCTCACCCCTTCTGTTTGTTCTAAGAATGAGTACTTCACCAGATTATTTGAGAACAAATCTCAGACTAAGGAAATTGGTTTTCACCAAAGATACCAGAAAAAAGGAGTTCACAGCCTCCTCTTTGCTGATGATCTCCCGATTTTCTGTGCAGCAGACCAAAAATCTTTGAAGGGGGTTAAGGGAGTTCTGAATGAATTCCACAGAACAACAGGACTGGAAGTTAATGAAGACAAGACACATGTTTTCTATTTAAAAATGAGTGAGGATGATAAGCAAATACTAACCAGTGTGCTGCAGGTTTCAAGAGGGGAGTTTCCACTTAAATATCTGGGGCTGCCTTTAATAGCAGTGTAATGGAACGGTACCACATGCAGTAGGCTCCTGGATAAGATCACTGGAAGACTGAAAAGCTGGGACTCAAGGAATCTGTCATATGTAGGAAGAGCTCAGCTTGTCAACACTGTCCTCCTTAGCATCACAAGCTACTGGACCAGTGTTTTCAAGCTTCCAGAGAGTATCCACAAAGACATTGTAGACTTGTGTAGAAACTTCATTTGGGGGAGAGAGGCTGGAAGAAGAGGTTTCACTGCTGTGGCCTGGGACACAATGTGCAGGTCTAAAACTAAAGGGGGATGGGGGATCAAGGATCCTTCACTGTGGAACAAGACATCTCTGTGCAGACTAATTTGGGATGTCTACTCAAAGAAAGACATTTTGTGGGTATAATGGGTGAATGCCTACTACATAAAAGGTAAGGACTTCAGGAGTTATAAAGGATCTGGCACACACAGCTAGGGTTGGAGGACTATCACAAGGCTGAAGACTCAGATGTTGGATCAAATGGGCACCTTTGTGTAGAGTAGGGGAAAATTCAGTATCTGGGGAGCATACAACCTACTCAAAGGGAGCCAGAAAAATGATCATCTAGCTGGTGTGATATGGCACACAAAGATTCAGCCAAAGCACATATATTTCATTTGGATGCTGATCAAAGGGAAGTTAGCTACAGTTGACAGGTTTGAGAGGTTCAACATCATACCAGGAGGATCACTTTGTAGCTTCTGCAAAAACCACAAGGATACTGCAGCCCACCTATTCATACATTGCACATTCACAACAGACATGTTACACTAGCTCAGGGTGGGAAACATAAGGAACATGGGGGATCTGAAGAGAAGACTACATCAACATAAGACATGGAAGCAATGGAGCAGACTACAACTATTAATAGCCTCTTTTTATCAGTTATGGATTGAAAGAAATCAGAGGATCTTCCAAGCAAATGAGCAGGGGAAAGAAAACTTGATTGAGCAGATTATCAGTGAATGTAAATGGAGGAAAAATAGCACCTCTTAGTTTCTGTCTTTTGACTAACTTATAATAGACATATTTAGGGCTTGTAATAGGCTAAGAGGGATGGCCTAAACTTTGATTATAGTTGATGGTTGAGCTTAATATATATACAACTCGGTTCATAAAAAAAAGTCTCTCATTGATACATTATGTTCAAAGTTAATCGGTACTTGGAGATTCTCTCTTAGTCCTTCGATAAATAAGTACTTCACAAATGCATCTTCCATCTCGCATACCTACCTTTCTCATGGTTAGTTCGATATATTGGCAATATTCATTAACGGTGAAATTCCCTTGCTTAATATTGTTTAAGTATGAATGTTGTTCCATAATGTATGTGGTTGGAACATGATAAAAATGACATCCGGTCTTCAATCATTCCCAAGTAGCAATCTATCTCTTCAAATTATATTCTCCTTATTCTTTAGGGTAGACTTGGCCTTCAGATGGATTGTGGTTTATTTATGGTAGCCAATCTATGTTCATTTGGACTAAAAGTTAGATTTCAATACGTCTGGGTAGCACCAAAGTTTCCCATCACTTTCTCTTATACTCGGCTGAAGTTAAATGATCTCATGTCAAACCCAGTCCTTTGATTGTTAAAGCTGTAAGAAATGGTCTTTTCGGCCTTAAGGTAACTTCAAAAAACCTTAATTTTACCATTAAGTCACTTAAAGATACATTATTTTGAATCTTAATTGGTATTTAGAGATTCTACCTTAGTCCTTCAAAAATAGATTATTTACAATTGCATCATCATCTCTTATACCTACGTTTCCCATAGTTAGTTCGTGATATACCAATATTCATCCACGGTGCGATTACCTTTCTTCTTATAACTTAAGTATGAAAATATTTCCATCAAGTACGCAATTAGAATATGATACAGATGAAGCCCAGTCTTCATTCTTACCTAAATAGTAAACAATCTCTTCCGGCATATGCTCTTGATTATTTTAACTGGACATACTTGGATGTAACATGTGCTGTTATTGAATTGAGTCAGCCATTATTCGTTCATTAGGAAAACAGATTGAATTTGGAAACGTCTGGGTAGGACCACAACCGCCCATCAATCTGCCGCATCCTTGGCCGAAGTTAGAAGATCCTGAGTCAAACCTTGGTCTTTGATTGTTAAAGCTGTAGGATGGGGTTTCTTTCCGCCTCAAGGTACTTCCACCCAACCTTGCTTTCACCAATAATTATCTCATTGGTACACTATGTTGAAGGTTAATCAGTATTTGGAGATTCTCTCTCAGTCCTTCGATAAATAGGTGCTTCAAAAGTGCATCATCATCTCACATACCTACCATTCTCATGGTTAGTTCGAGATATTGGAAATATTTATCCACGGTGTGATTTCCTTGCTTTATATTAATTAAGTACATTTTTTTTTCATCACTTACGTGGTTGAACATGATACAAATGAATCCCGGTGGTCTTCAATTTTTCCCAAGTGGCAGTCTATCTCTTCAATCATTTACTCTTGATTCTTTAAGGTTCACTTTGATTTAGGAAGGATTGTGGTTTATTTATGTCAGTCATTCTCTGTTTATTATGACTAAATGTTATATTTGAATACATCTACGTTGCACCAAAACTTCCCGTTACTTACCCTCATTCTCGGTGGATGTTAAAAGATCCCAAGTCGAACCCAGTCCTTTGATTGTTAAAGCTGTAAGGTACTTATAACCAACCTTAATTTAACCATTAAGTAAATTATCAATAAATTACATTGAATATTAATAGGTATTTAGATATTCTACCTTATTCTTTCAATAAACATGTTCTTCATAAAACCATCATCCTCTCCTAAACCTGCTATTTTCATAGTTAGTTCAAGATATTACCAATATTCATCCACGGTGCAATTACATTGCTTCTTAATACTTATGTACAAGTGTATTGCAATCAATTATGCATTTGAAATATGATACAAATAAAGCCCAATATACATTCTTTCCTAATTAGGAAATAGTATCTTCCGACATATGCTATTGATTCTTTTACCTAGACATGCTAGGATTTCATATTTGTTGTTGTTCAATTGAGGAAGCTATTCTTCTTTCATTAGGATAGAATAACAAATTTGAATACGTCTGGGTAGGACCACAGTCGCCCATCACTATGCCTCATCCTTGGCCGAAGTTAGAAGATCCTGAGTTAAACCCTGGCCTTTGATTGTTAAAGTGTTAGGATAGGGCTTTTTGGGCCTTAAGGAATTTCCACCCAACCTTTCTTTTACTAATAAGTCTCTAATTAATACAAAGAGAACCCTCTCGGCTGTAGGGGTGATTACACCTAAACTATGTGTTTCTTTTCTTCCAACCTTCTTCCATCAGATTTGGTGTTTTGCTAGCCGATTCTGCCCCCAGAAATGGGAAAATCAGGTGGTA
>JAULKK010002964.1:0-10522 GCA_032355705.1 Rubia peregrina
GATTTGTCTTAACATCTATTTTCTAAATATTAATTTTTATGTGACATTATTATATACAACTAGAAATATTTACGGTCGAACATGCTCATTGAAGACCGTGAAAAAGTAATTCGGAACTTAATAGTGGGACGGAGGAAGTATAACAATAACACATAAAAATGTTATTTATAAAATAGATGTTATGACAAATCTAATAATATCTCACATAAAAATGTTTATTATTTATATTTTATTTTATATTACATTTATGGGAAAATTTATAACATTTAACTCTCAAAAAGTAAATAAAAAATTTAGAATGGGACAAAGGGAGTGTGCTGTAATGATTTTTCCAAAAAACGGTTAGAATACCCGATCATAGGCCTTTCTCATCTCAACCATAACTGCCGCCACACCTTGATTTCTTTTTTTTTCTTTTTCGGCAAAAACTCCAGCATATCCTGTTCAATAAGAACATTCTCCCCAATATTCCTACCTTTAACAAATCACATATTGGATGACACTTTATCATTCTTTTATGGCACAAAATTTGGATTTGAATTCCAACAACCGTCATATTAAATTTATGATACAACTTATTTTTATTTGATGCACATTGAATGATGGAAAAACAAAATTATTAGCATTGAACTATCGTAAGTTGTCTCATCCCACTATCTAAGAGCATGTGTAATGGTTTTTTTTTGGTTTCTTATTGAAAAGAAACCACAAATCTCCACAATTAGGGTTTCTTTGTGGCTTCTAAACAAAGAAACCCAGCCTCCGTCCCTCTGTTTAATTTTTAATTTGTATTGTCTTTTCATTTTTAAACATTTACTAAATCAAAAAATGAAAGTATTATTAAATAAAAAATTAAATTAAATTAATATATTAAATTGTATTATTAAATAAAAAATTATTTTATTTTGGGCTAACAAAATTATTTAAATTAAATATTAAAGGTAAAATTAATGAACATGATAGAGATAATTAAATAAGATCCATGAATATTAGAGATGGTGGTTTCTATCATCGTGGAAGAAAATATGGAGTGGTTTGCTTTTGTTGAGGTAGAAGAGAGAGACTGAAAGTTATATTATATTTAAAAAGAGGAAACCACTCTTGTGGTTGCTACCATTGTGCATGCCCTAAGACTATCTAATGTGTTTGAAGGGCATGTTGTACGTGGATGAGCGAGTCTTTATGTAAAAAAAAGTACATTTTATAACCCCACATTTATTCTGAAAGTTCCAATATAACCTTCATGTTTTCAAAAGTAGCAATATAATCCTAAATAATCCACAAATGTGTCAAATTACCCAATCTCGTAGTTTTTGGCTAGGATTTTGATAATGATGATTTTGTCCCTCAGAAGAAATTGAAAATACAAAAAACATGGATTGATGGTTATTACCTTCGTGTGATTCATACCCTCGTGGGGTTAGATCAACACTTTCTAAAAAAAATCGGTGTTAGATTAACACTTTTAAAACAAACTAAGAGTTAGTTCAGCACTTTTCACCTCTTTGTACTCGATTTAAGATTAGGTGAGTCGAGTTTGTACTCTAAGCACTTTACCCCACACCGATGTAACCACCCTTTGCCTTTCTTCTCCACTATGTCGGCATTGCAGAAGATCATTCAAGCGGATTGGCGGTGCTCTGGCGAGAAGATTGAAGCGAATGCAAAACGAAGGTGGAAAAAACATTGGCCCAAGGCCAGTGGACCGTAAAACCTAGATGAAATTATATGTTGATCTGAATCCCCCCACCCAATACAGTAGATAGATGGGATACTATAAGTATGAGTTTGTACAAAAATATTCTTTTCGCTAATTCAATATGGATTTTCCATAGCATAGGTTTAGAATATGGGGGGTTTTGTTCATATTGATGTTTGTTGTCCACATTGCTATTTGGATGGATGACCTTTACTGTTGGGTTTATGTAGGTTTTTTTGTGATGATCTCCTATGCCCATAGGTATGTGATGTTTTTGTGTTTTTCAACATAGGGTTTCAATGTTGTTGGGGTTTTGTATGAAACAGGGGAAGGGGGTTGATACATGTCAATGTTCTTAGTAGGTGTATGTCAAAATTATGTATATGATGAGTTTGTGAACTCGTGTTGGGGTCATCCCCTAAACCCAATCGAGTGTAATTTTGTTCTTTTTATGAACACATGGTTTCAATATTGTTGGGATTTGTATGAACAAGGGAGAGTGAGTTGATGTGGATGTTCTCGGTGGATATGTAATATTTTTTTTGTATATGTGGTTGTGATTGAATGTTCTGTCGTGGTCAAATTGTTGAACTTTCAGTATCCATCTAGAATCGATTCCAAATTCTTGATGTAGAATGAATTAGTTCTTATGGGCATTAGGTCTCTGATATATGGCTTGTGTTTCTTTTGTTGGATGATTGTATATGCTTGGATTTCTTGGATTGGTTGTGTAGTTGTAGGTAGCGTAGAAAATGTGGAACGTTGAATGCGGAATGTATTATTTATTGTATAAGAAGTTTTTTAGTAAGTACTGATCAAACCTTATATTTCTGAAAAGTATACTGATTTAACCTTGTATTTTCCCATTATGTACTAATATAACTTTTTATTTTTTCACAATGTACTGATTTAACCTTATGTGTTATATAAAAATGTGATGTTATAACTTTATGGTGTATACCTAGCCCATACCCTGGAGGTTTTTGGCCTTCTTATCCGGCCCAATGTTGACATCACCAATGAACCGATAAAGGTGAAGCCTTGTCTGAAAAACTTGGTCACAAACCGATAAAGATAGAACCACGTTTGAAGGTTTGACCACGAATCGAGATTTTAGGAACCATAATGCAACCCACGATCTCATATGCTAACAAGACGGAATCACGATTGCAGACATCCATAAATACAAGGAGATTAGCACTGAAGAAGGTAAGTGATACTAAACAGAGAAATTCCAGTTATCTAAGGAAAAGGCTGACATCATCATCAAAGTCTTTTCCCCGAAATCATTTCCGGGATATGTTTTGCAGGAGGAGATATTTCCGGGTGAACAACTAGTGTTCTACTTGGTTGGATTGGTACATCATTGGCGCCGGCTGTGGGGACACAAAAAAATCATTCTAAGATCCTTCAAGTAAACAATAATGTTCACCAATAGTGAGAACAAACAGTTGGATGCAACTGAAACATACATCCTATCCAAGATCAAGAGTTTGTCCATTGTCCAGAAGTGGAATGTAATAAGGAAGATACAGAGGATGACGAGAACGAAACGGAATCCCCCAACACAAGCCAAGAAAAAGAAAGACCAGTGTTTGCAGCATTCTTAGAGGTAAACAAAGAAAGTCTGTACAGTTATTATTTTAGCCACCCTAAAGCCAAAATCTGCGACGGTGAGCAAAAGACAAAGTCAGGTGCAGGAAAGCCTCAAATATGAACATGAGTTAAGAGAGATCGTAGAAGATGATGATGCAGATAAATCGTCGTTAGCACCACATCTTTGTGATGTCAAGATGCCAAAGGACTTCAAGTTACCTTTGCATGTTAAAATCTATGATGGAACTACAGACTCGAAGGAATTCTTGCATTCCTATCGCAATAGCATAAGATTTCATGATGCAGATATAGAGTTGGTATGCAAATATTTCCTTATTTTCTTATTGGGGACAGTGATCACATTGTATGAATACCTACCGTGCAAAAGGATTCATTCTTGAGCACAGTTTTCAGATTTGTTTTTTGAGCCGCTTCTATCAAAAGCAGAAGTTTACCAAAACAATTGCAGACCCAAACAACATAGGTCAACGAAGTGATAAGAGTCTCGCAGAATATCACAATCTTTTCATCACCGAAAATTTTCGGTTTAAATATTTGTCATTCCAATCCTATTTGGACGCATTTATAGGCAGCATGCTATCAGGATAATTCTACAAACAACTCACGAATATCATGCGTGAAAACCCAAGAGATTTACAAAAAATTATCGAGCAATATGTGAGAACTGAGGAGGAAAAAAATTGCAATAAGAACGAGAGCAAGGTGAAAAAAAATTGACGGAAGATACACAGAAGGGGTTTATCAAGAAAGGGAAAGGAAACATCTCTTTCAATGGAAGAGAATCAGGGATGTAGGTCACATCATTATAAGAAACACCCCTGACAAAGTCAAGAAGGGAAATATAGCATGCGAACAGGGAATTATTTCGCAAACCGGCACAAATGATAGCACCCCCTGAAAGAAGATCCAAAGAATAATATTGTGCCTTCCACAAAGACTATGTCCATGTTATCGAGTATTGTAGAGATCTGAGGAGGTGGATAGAGGAGGACTTGAATGACAATGTGAGCCAATATAAGAAAAGGATGAAGGAAGCCGGTGCAGCGAAGCCAATAAGGCAGGGAGCTCCATGGCAAAAAGCCAGGGCATAGCAAGCATACAGAGACAAAAATCAGAAGATGATAGCAGCGGTGGATTATGATGAAGACACGGCAATCGATGCTCTAGAAAAAGTAAGCCTATCTATACATGGGTCAACTAAGCCGCTATCAAATAATTCTTGGAAAGCAAAGGCTAGATATTTTCCACCACAAGAGCATGCCAACAAGAGGCTTCATTTGGATGAGACTCACATTTGGAGAAGAGGATGCGGTTCCCGACGCTTCACCTCATAATGACCCAATGGTCATCATCGCTAAATTAGAAATGCAACAGTTCATAGAGTATTTGTAGATGATGGAATTGCAGTTGAAATCCTATTTGTTGATTGCTTCGATGGGCTAGTTCTAGCGGGCGGATCTAAAAAAAGTCCACATCCTCACTTACAGGATTTACAGGATGAGCAGAGACACCCTTGGGAAACATATAGTTGCATGTTATCATTGGTGAGAGTGATAGAAATCGTACCATCATGTGCATTTTGTAGTCATGGAAGTGCCAACTCCAGTTAATAACAAGCTTTATTTTGTTATGTGAAAATTCCGTTTAGCCTAAAAAATGCAGGAGCAACATATTAGAGAGTGATCGACAATACATTTCGCAGTAAAATAGGATGAAATTTTGAAGCTTATGTTGATGACATGGTTGTGAAAAGTGGAAAGATAGGCATCTTGACGGAGGATTTGAAAGAGACATTGGATACACTAAGTGAGATCGGCATGAAGTTTAATCCTAAGAAATGCATAATTGGAGTAGACACAAGGAAATTCTTAGGATATAGGGTATCCTCCAGGGGAATTGAGGCCAATTAAGAGAAAATACAAGCTATAGTTAACCTTCCTCGAAACCAAAGAGTCAAATAACTACAAATATTAATGGGATCCTTGGTAGCACTCACTAGAATTTTTTTCAAATGACGGTGAGAAACATTTCCTACTTTTTCGAAGTCCTGAAGAAGGTAAAGAAGTTTAGCTAAAACAAGGAAATTCAAAAGGCATATGATTCCTTGACGGAGCAGCTCTAGGCATTGCTTACATTGAATCACCAATCTCGGGAGAAACCCTATATCTATACTTGGCAGTTTTAAAGAACGCGGTCAGCTCGGTTCTAGTATGACAAGAAGGCCAAAAATAGATACCAGTATACTATATTAGTAGAATACTACAATGTGCAGAGAGAGCATACATGCCACTCGAGAGGATAATTCTAGCTTTGGTATACTCAACAAGAAGATTGCAAACCTATTTCCACAGTCATCAGATAGTTGTCTATACTTATCACCTAGTCAAGAACACTCACTGCAAGCCTAAAGCATCTTGAAGAATGACAAAGTTGGCTTCTGAGTTAGGGAAATATGAAATCCAATTCCAACCACGAACTGGAGTCAAGGCACAAGTTTTAGTGGACTTCATCACAGAGACGATGAGCGAAGATGCAGAAGACGCGAATGTGCAAAAAATCTTGGAATCAACAAAGACAAATCCAAGTGGGAGGACTTTGCATGGAAACTTTTCATGGATGAAGCATCCGCAAAGAAGGTTGCAGTGCGGGACTACTATCAGTCAACCCAAAAGGTGGGGAGCACAGATATTCACTTCGTTTTGACTTTTTGGTCACCAACAATGAAGCGGACTATGAAGCTTTAATATGTGGCTTTGATCTTACAATAAAAATAATGGACAAAAGCATTAAGACCTTTAGTAATTCACAGATAAAGGTTCAACAAGTGCAAGGAGACTATGAAATGTGGGAAGAGCAGCTAGTAAACTATTTGGCAAACATTCGTCAGCTCATTACCCAGCTTGAATACTTTGGTGTTCAACATTTACCAAGGAGTGAGAACAAAAAAGGAGATTTCTTGATCAAACTAGTGACAGCTGGATTTGATTCATTGTTAGGCCACAAGGATGTTAAGGTGGAAGTTATCCCAATCAGAAGTACAATAACTAGCACTGTGTCAACAGTACAGACTGAAGAAGTAAGCTGGATGGAACTGCTGATAGAATACTTTGCTAGAGGAAAGTTTCCAGCAAATAAGATATAAGCCAGAAAATTGGAGTTGTGAGCTGAAAACTACGCCTACGAACAAGGAACCTTATACAAAAAAGGTTTCTTGACTCTGTGGATAAAGTGTATAGGCCTATCACAAGCAGGGAAAATTCTAGGGGAAGTGCATGAAAAATTGTGTGGAATGCATCAAGGCTCTAGAACGATTGCAAAGAAGATAGTTAGAGTAAGATACTACTGGACGAGTATGTTCAACGATGAATACAAATTCATGCTCAAATGTAACTTTCCAGATCAATGCTCCGATATCGCACCAACCACAGGCTGTTTTAACAGGAATATATAGGGCTTGGCCATTTGATAAGTGGGGAATTGATCTAGTGGGACCTTTTCCAAAGGGTACTGGCAACACAAGATTATTAATAGTTGCAATTGACTACTTCACCAAATGGGTGGAAGTGAAGCCTCTAGGAAGAGTAACAACAGAGGTAATAAGAAAAAATTTCTGGCAGAACATAGTTTGTTGCTTCGGAGTACCCAAACAATCGTTACAGACAATGGCACACAATTCACTTGCGGAGTCTTTACTGAATGGGTCTTGAAGTTAGGGATTACACAGAAGTTCACCTCTGTAGCTCACCCTCAAGCCAATGGACAAGTGGACGTCACTAGCAGGACTATAGTTCATGGTATATGAAAAAGATGGGAAGGGAGGCAAATTGGTTAGGTGGATAAAATACCCAATACTCTGTGGTCATATAGAACAACTGTTTGACAACCGATAGGAGAAATTTCATATAGTCTAGTCTATGGTCATACGGCAATAATACTGGTGGAAATCGGGAACTCAAGCCTTTGAGTACATGTATACAAGGAGGATGATAATCCTAAAATAATGAGATTAGACCTAGATGAACTTGAAGAAAAGAGACAGTGAGCAATGATCACAGAAGCGAAGTACAAGGAGAAGATGACTAGAGCATGCAATCAGAAGGTCAAGGAGACGCAATTCCAAATTGGTGACTTTGTGCTGCGAAACAATGAAGCTAGTTTAGCGGAAGAGAAAGGAAAGATAGGCTCTAAGTGGGAAAGCTCGTACAAGATAGCAAAATCGCACCGGTCCAGCTGTTGTTAGCTAGAGAGATTAGATGGCAGTAGAGTCCCCAACACTTGGAATGTGATCAATCTTATAAAGTTTTATGTGTAACATCTAAAGAGGGGGTAGAACAAACCCAAATGTATAGAAGCCATGAGATGATCATTGGTAGTGTTCACATCCTTGTTTTCTCTTGAAAGCTACATTGTTGCAGTTGTACATATCAAATATAAAAGTGCGTCTTTGGGGGCAACATACTTTCCATGTTCTTTACTTACATTCTCGAAATAATTGCCAACTACAACACATCGCAAACAATTGATTTTGTCCAAGCACGAAGCAATGACTTATAACCTTTTGACTTTGCAAGCTTTAGATCTTCTAATGCCACAATCTTACTTTTACAAGCTAAAGATCTTGCACAAAGGCAGATATGCCTACAAAAAGAGAAAAGAAAGCAAGCAATAGATCTTGCAGTTCACACAATACAAGTTCTCGAGTTCCCAAGCTACAGATCTTAGAACTTCACAAACTCAACTAAGCAAGCTATAGATCTTGCAAAAAGGTATATATGCCTACAAAAGCAACCTAAGCAAGCGATAGATCTTGCAAATTAGCACAATATAGATCCTTAATTTTTCAAGCTATAGATCTTGCAAAATAAGTAAACATGCCTGCAATATTAGCAGTAAAAACATATACAGCTTCCCATGGAGAAAGTTTAAACACTAAAGTGCGAAAGTAATAGATGCATAAATAAACGAACATGAGGAAATGTAAATATCACAGCACTTTGTGTTCATATATAGCGAAAAAACTGAGTTACAAAACACGAATCAGTATAGATACTACATCGAACATTGTGAAAACAAAATATTGGCACCTTGAGGAGCGGGATGATCCAGAGGATGAAGAACCACCATGGCGACGAGATGGCTCAACTGCACGATGAGACTGCTCAGCCTCTCGACGAGATCGTTTAGCCTTGCGCTCATCTTCCAACATATTGTTATAACGTCATTCATGTATAGATAGGCGGGATGCCACGTAAAACCTATTCATTCCATATGATCAAGATTCTTGGTATAGTACGCCTTAAAATCAGTTATAGGGCCAAATTTCTTACGATCAAGTTGCACGCTCATAACGTCAACAGTGTCTTGATAATTCTTATTCATATTCATCAGATTTCTCATTTCATCTTCTAATTGGCGAATATGAGACCTAAACCTAACAAATTAATCTTATGTCCGCTGATACTCATCGATAGATTCCCACGAGTAGAATGACGAGATGATGATAGAAGAGCTTGAAACTTGTCCTTGTATTCAACACAAGCTTGTTTAAGCTGGTGCACGCATGAGTCAAGACGATTACACTCAACATGAACCTCTTCATTCTCACTGCGAAGCTGAGTGTTTATGGCAAATTGTTCATCAAATCTACTTTGCCACTTGGCTGCAGAAGAAGACAAATGATCACACTCACTCTACTTTTTCTTCAATATCTCCAATAGATCGTCAATGCGAGAACACTATTTATCAATGATCAGGATCTTTTGGTGCTCACATGTTGACGCTGAATAAGGTTATTTTTTTCAGAACAAAACTCTTTCAATTTGCGGACAGAATCTTGAGTATCCTTTGAAGTCTTTGTCCATCCAACTTTAAGATAATGGATACCAAGTTACATATACTTCAGGCGAATACCCAAACATGCCGCCCATTCATAAACACGGGGAGGGAGATGGAGCTAACACATATACACACCAAAATATTAAAGATCAATCAAGCTACGAACTATATCCTTGTCTAAAGATTCAATATTGTAGCCATCGAGTACAAACTTTCTACAAGGGGTGGATGCAGGAGGAATTGGAAAGGATGAGGAAAAAGGAAGTCGTCATCCTAGGCATAATGGGATGAATTCTAGATTGGATAAGCGATTAGTATAAATAAGCTCAAAATATTCCTTGGACAAGAATGAACTAGCTTTTCCCAACTCAATAGGACAGAATGAAATAGGGGACATATACCTAGAACGATCATAAAAACAAACATAAGATCCCAAATAGTGGAGATGTTTCAAACACTTATGATCATCCAAAATATCAAAGCCCTGAATATGAATAAATTCGATGAGAACTTGAAAAATTATAAGCACGATCCAAAATTAATACCCATAATGATACAAACAGTACAAACTTACATCAAAATATTCTTATCAATTACAAATAAAAATCAATAGTACTAAGATCCACTAACATTAGAAGGAGAAACATGTGAAGTCCTCAGGGCAGCAGAATCCTCCTTGCTTGCAACCAGAGCGGTGACCTCAGTTCTTGCGTTGGCTTCAGCATTCGTGTTCACATCAAAATCAACAATAGGCTCAGAAGGTTGGGAACCGTAAGGAATAAACTCAAAGTAATCAACCTCAAACTTCTTTAATCCAGCCACATAGGGAAGATAAGACATACTAGCAAGGTGAGATAGCAATGCATAAGGGCGACCGCATCAGAAATGCTTCTGATGAACCCTTTGTTAAGATTAGCCTTCTGTTGCTCCAACACCTTCTCTAACTTAGCCAGTTTAGGTAAATTCTAGGCCTTCAAAGTAGTTCAATATTTGTAGCTTAGCCACAACCTCGACGTACCCAATGTTGTAAGGATAAGTAGATATTTCTTCAAATAAAGCATGAAAAGACTCCGTCTTCACCAGCCGATCAACGAGCACCTGAGGGTACCCAGGCGAAGCAGGACCATTAGTCTGCATCTCCTCCAGCTTAGAACGTAACCTATCTACTTCCTTCTCAGTAGCCAGAGCACGAACCTCAGCTGACTGTGCAAGCTTTTCAGGATCCTCAACAGAGACATTCAAGGTAGTGCACTTCGATTCAGCCGCCTGCCATTTTTCTAGGAACGAACCCTCATTTTTCTAGGGCGATAGATCCAGATATTGAGTGCCACCGGGGTTTCGAGCGGGAGCTTCGGAACCTCCCCCTGGACT
>JAULKK010002975.1:0-10521 GCA_032355705.1 Rubia peregrina
ATTCTTGTGAATGGCCTTCTTCAAAGCTCACATGTAAGTCTTCAAATCTTCAAAGATAGTCTTCAAAGCCTTCAAAGCCTTCCAACAATTCCCTTATTACACCAAATCCTCTAGAAAAGTGATAAAAGCATAAAGTTGCTCTTAACTCTCCTTAGAGAACTTCAAGGAAAATTGCCACAAATAGAGCACAAAAGTGTACAAAAGTGAATCCAAAATGTCCTAAAATAACCGTATAAAATGGACTTATCAGTAACTTCCTGTGGACTTTGCATAAATTACATTAGAACGTGCATATCTTACATTATAAACTGTATTCATTATTTAATACAGGTGAAGACCTTTTATAAGCTTCTAATTTTAAGTATCTTCCTTTAGACTTTGCATAAATTACATTAGAACATGAATTTCTTACATTATAAACTGTATTCATTATTTGATATAGATGCAGATTTTCCAAATTTAAATGAAATAGATGCCAGTGAAAATGTTACTGGCTTAAAAGCAAAAATAATAATCTGGAAGCTATACATGCTCTGTATAAGAAACATGCAAATGCTATTGGTTTGAGTTACAGAAAAAACTGTCAACGTCTAAACAACCAAAGACAGATTCGTGAAAAGTACTACAAGTTCTCTTTTGGAGGACAACTGAAAATATTATAACCCAGCATTATCAACCCTATTCCTTGTGTGGATAATGAAATCAATTTTGCAAAAAAAGGAAGAGAAATGATCTGATTACAAAAACATGATGTATAGCTGAAATTAGAGTCAAACTTGAGCAGGATTATTACATCGTGACTCACCACATCTTCGTACACAATCATGAGTTAACAAGACCAGCCTGGAAATATCTCAGGAGGAGTGAATGGAGGATTACAGAAGACAAAGGCAAGACCATTACATCAATGAAACAAGCAGGTTTAACACCTACTGTAGGATATAGATACTTGGCTTTTGAAGCCGGTGGAGAAGAAAATCTAGGGAATACGATGAAAGACCATCTCAACTTTTTGAGTCGACTTCGAATGAAAGAAATCGAAAGTGGAGATGCTCAGAAAGTTGTTGACACACTCCTGGAAATTAATGACAAGGACAAAGATTCTTCTTCAAAGTCAAGTCCGACGAGGAGACATGACTATCAGCAGTATTTTGGAGAGATTCAATGATGTTGGAGAACTACAAACAATACGAGGATGTCACCATATTTGATACTACGTATAGAACAAACAAGTATAACTTGATTTGTTGGCCAATAGTTGGAATCAACAATCACTAGAACATAACAATGTTTTCTTGTGCTTTTAAAGCAAATGAGCTAGCTGATACTTTTGTGTGGCTTCTCAACACTTTTAAGAAATCAATGGAAGGGAAGAACCTGTCACAATATTCACAGATCAAGATCTTACAATGGGTAAAGCAATAAATGAGATATGTTATGAAAATTTGTTACTCAAATATCTAAACATTGAATATGGTCTGCTAGAAACCGAAACTATTACCTTACAACATGTATTAAATATCTTATAAGAATTACTTGTTACTTTTAAAAAATAGGTTTCCGGAAAATGATGCAACTTCAGAAATTTTACTACTAAATGGGGAATGTTAGATAGGGAATGTTAGATTCTATACCCGTTAGCCTACAATATGAATAAATTATGTTTTATGAAAAATTAGTTACTTTGTAAATTCATGTATTGATCAACTTTCATTTCCGGGTACAAATTTTAGGTCTTCAAGAATATAAAACACGGGTTGTGCTTATGGCACATAAAATAGAATGCAATACAGCATTATGGGAAATTGAAGAAATATGAATCGTGAAAAAAATGCTTTAGACTATTGTATGAAGGGATGTGTCGATCTAGCTGAATTTGAAGAGAAATAGAGCTCAATGATTGCCAACTACAAGCTGGAAAATAACACATGGTTTCAATGACTATACAACATTCATGAGAAATGGAGCACAACATTGAGTAAAGATATTTTCTCTGCCGACTTTCGATCATCACAAAGGAGCGAAAGCACCAACCATGTCCTATGCTTTAGTAAAAACAAAACAACTACACTCACTCACTTATTTGAGATCTTCAACCAAACAATCAAAAAGTGGAGGACAGATGAAGCAGACAAGGAAAATACAGGTCCAAAGGCAAAGCCAAATTTTGGAAGAAAAAAAACAGGTATGTTTACATTTAGAATATTTAATACCGATATGTATTAATTTGACTAGAACCCAAAACTGTTAACATACAATGTCATTTTTTCCCAACTACTTGGCATTTACAGGTTTGGTTAAACAATGTTCAGATGTTTACACACTTGCATTGTACAAAGGATTCAAAAAATGAGTTTTCTCTTGCAATGGAAACTAAATTCAAGGAAGTGTTCTCAGAACCACCGTTAAGAAAATATGAAGTCGGCCTAGAACATGACGAATCTAAATATGAGATGGTCAAGTACAATAATGAAGATGGGCTAGTTGAAGTACAATGCAAACGCTTTGAAGTGTAAGGTATGTTGTGCTTTCACATTATTAGAGTATTGCACCTCAAATCTATCACTGAAATCCCAGAGAAGTACATTTTAAAAACATGGACAAAAAAAGGCCAAAACAGAAATACGGGACAAGGTTCTTAGCCAAGGAAAATAACAATCAGAAAACATTAATGGTTCGGTTTCATGGAAGAATCATAAGTCCAGCAAATGCTACAATTTAGTTCTGAAAAGCAAAGGAAACTTAGAAGCTAGGAGAACCCTTGAAGAGATGTTCGACACATATTCAGCAAGAATAGAAGAATTGTTAGCTTCAAACACCAATATCATTGAACAATCAGCCACAAGTAGCCAAAGCAACTCCACAATAACAAGTGCACCTAAGGTACTTGATCCTGCCCAAGTGGAGACAAAATGAAGAGGAAAAAGGCTGAAGTCGGGATTGGAAAAGAAAAAACCAAAGAAGAAAAGTACTAAATTTGGTACAACAACACCAGATGTAAAGACACTTCAAAAGTAGGATTTTTTAGGATACATGTTGCACTTATTTACCTATATATCGTATTTATTTTCCATTAACATAAAGAGTTGTATTACACTGAATAACATACTGTATTTGTTGCCTTACAATTGTCACTTATTAACTTAGAACTTGCATTTGTTTTGCTTATTGAAAAACCAACATTTTTAAGCCACCTGCATTATGTCTCACATAATTTTAGTGATACAAAATCATTTCATACATGTAGAATTAGTTGTCTTACAACTATAGTTTATGAACCCATCAATTGCGTTTGTTTTCTTATATGATCAGCTAATCACAACAATTAAAAACACATGAAATAACTAAAATGTAATGTGGTATTAATAAGCATAAAATAGTACTTCCTAATATTCAACATGATTTTTTTTTTCAAACAACCTTCAGCCATAAAATAGATCCTAAAACAGTGTCTCAAAGTCGCATAAGTTTTATCGGCCATAAATAAATCATTCTCAACGTAAGATGATTACAAATCATCCAAAAACAATTAAAAGGCATCAAATTCAAAGCAACATATCATCAAGTCCTTCAATCTCAGGTAGAATGAAGGAATCATGGGACGGGTTTTCCTCATCTATTCATCAACAATCCTACCAATCCACTCATGTGTCTTTGGGCCTTCCATAACTTCTATTGTGCTCTTGACATACTCAGGATCCTCATTTGCGCCTTCTTGTTGTGGTTCTGATTGGTTTTGTGGCTGCAGTTGTGTTTGCACAATGGGACTATCATTTTCTCTCTCAAGATTATGCACCAAAGCTCGAGTAATAACCTACATGTCTCGTTTGAAAATGAGATAGACCCTATGCACAGGCTGAGAGAAAAAGCCAAAGAAAAAATAGAAACTAAAACCAAACAATCAGAAACTGTTTAAAAAAAACAATGAACTACAACTGCATTAGTTTAACTAAAAAGTGCATTAGTTTTAAAAACCATGCATTGGTTTGAAATAACTGTCAGAAAAAAAACACAAAAAAATTACATTACTAGAATATTTCTCAATGGCCTCATTGGTCATCACACCACTTGGAATGAGATACCAAATGATTCTGGGCTCCTGACCAACACCCATGAAATGCAATAGTTAGAGTACAAATACCCTCACAACCAACATTCTCCTTACGAATTTCCTCAGATTCATGGTTGCTACTTTTCTCTTTCAGCCTGTCATCCTTGCTCAAAGGAAACCCACCCTCAACCATAACTCCCTTATCATACCCATCTTCTCAAGAAAATGAACCATCTTCAACAAGGATTTTTTCAACCAATGCATGAGCAAAAGCAATCTAGTACGGTCAGGCTGACCTCTAAATGGAAAGCTATAAATGTAAGGCAACAATAATACAAACACACAACCACTAACATAAGACACGTTTTTACTCCCAGATTTAAAGCTACCAACACCTTCACACTGACGATCTAGAACTAAGCCACACCAATCAAGACTCTTAATAGTTCCTACATTATCTAAAGCATCAACAATCTTCATGTCTGCAAAATTTCTTGTAGTTGGGGCCAAGAAAGTACACATCACATACATAACAAAGTATTTCTTAAACTGATCACCACTATCACTCAGTTTAATAATCTCATCAAAAATATTCATGTACGTGATATTACCATACTTAACGGCCCCTAACTCAGCCCCTTCATCTATCTCTAATATCTATGTCTTTAGAGACACTCCTCCCATTGTTCTTCACCAGTCCCACAGGACACTGCGGAACCCTAGGAATGCAAAAAATAGCATACACATCAGCAGGGGTAATAATATACCTGGAGCCAGCTACTTCTTAGAAACACCCCACGGGATCAATCCTCTCAACCAGTCATGGGATGATTCCAACAGGGATAGATGTAGTATCAATATGAAGTAGACCACCAAATCCTATTTCTTCAATATCCTTCTTCTGCTCGGGATTCAGGGAACGAAAAACATACTTCAGCTTTGAAGAACAACAGGCACTAGAAAATTTCTTTGCAAACCTTAAAAAATTAATATGAAAATATTAGACATACGCAACTTCAAAAGTTACTAATATATTTAGGATACTAATACACTAAAATATTCAAAAATAAGTTTAAAACAAATAAAGAAAGATGAAATTTTAAACAATAACCAGTCATAGTATCTAGTACAACATAAATGTTAACATATGCAACATTTAATCAAACAAATGCAAGTTCTAAGATAACACTGAAGACAACAGTTTTTTTTTGGAAAAAATGGTTCGATTAGCATTAGTGACAAATAAACAATGAATATTAACATATGCAACTTGTAAGCAAATAAATACAGTTTCTTATCAACATGTTAGAAAATATAACAAGACTGAAAATATACAAAGTATTAATAACAAATAACACTTGAATATTAACATTTTCTAAAACAAATACAGATTGTAACATATTCAAAGAATACTGAGAACATAGAATAAGAAAAAACTTACGTGTTACCCTCCTCATCAACACGTTCAACAATCTGCTTCTTCGGAAGATTACGCTGCTATTTGGAAGGTCTTCCATCAACAACAACACCACCTTCAACAGGCACCATTTTCCGAGAACCTAATGCTCCACCAGCTACAGTATCTGATTTCCTCTTCACACCGGATTTTTTACCAACTTCATCTTCTGACTTCTTCGACTTTGCCTTCAGTTTCTCACTGGACTTAACACCATCTTGCTTCCTTTTCTTTTCAACTACTACCTTTGTCTTTTATTTCAACTCACCAGCTACCAACTTTCCTTCCCCTTCTTCTTTGACTTCATAGAAGGGAACTTCTATTTCGGACTCTGAGACACTGCCTTCTTTTTCTTAGCAGCTGGTGACATTTTCTTCTCACGTCCTTCAACATCGATAACCACAGCAGGTACACCTTCCTCCCTAACAGACTCACTCTTATTCATATTCAACATATTCAAATCATCAATGCAATCCTAAAAAAATGCATGAACTTTAGCATCAATTTGTTCAGAAAAATTATTCCCCCTCAACAACACCAATACCACTAGAACCACCTTCAACACCACCTGACCCTACACTATCAACAGACCTAATAACTTTAGACCTAACACCTTCAGCAGACCCTTCAATAAACCTAACCCATTCACCACCAGTACTAACATTTTCAATCATTATATCTAAAACATAAAAAATAGATTCCCTCACTAACCCAGCCACCAAAGAACCCCCGGCCTCACCAACCACTAAACCACGAGCCTCACCAGCCACATAACCACCAGCCTCAACAGCCACTGAACCCCCAGCCTTATCAATACCAGCTGTCTCTCTACTCATTCGAACTACATCACTCAGCAAAGTGTCATAGTCAAAGTTGTTAAAATCCGGGGTTGATCCACCTTCACCAGCCTTCAATTTATTCATGGTAACTTTCAACCTTTTGTTCTTCGGTGAGGTAGGAACAATAACAATATAAACCTCTAAACCTCTGGGGTAACAGCATCACCAACCCTCATAGACCTACGTGCCAATGAGGCAACTACACAACAAAACAAAATATATATATATATATAAGCACACTACAAAAAAACAAACATAATCACATAAATAAAATACAATATATAAAGAAAACAAAAAAACCTCTAGACGTGTAAGACTACTGAATCTTCTTCAGCTCAGTCTGTAGTGAAGGTTCATCCTTCTTCTTGGATTTCCTCACAAGAGGCACAACATCTAAACACGATAACACATTCAAGATAAATAAAAACTCAAAATAAATAAGTAAATAAATGTATTACAGAATTATAACAACCGCTTTCAATTTTTTCAGGTTCCGAATTTTGAAATATGTCTTCAACTCCTCCAGGAAAAGCTAAAAATCAAATAAACAGTCGGGAACAATAAATTATTAAATAACATTCAATAAGGAATATAATGTAAGACATAGAAACAGTATAATTAACTAATGCAAATGTATGCTAACATATGCAATTCTAATGAAATAAATACATGCTATCAAATCAGAAAAATAAAAGTACAAGTAACAGTTTCATAGTTTTTCATATGCACACCATAAATAAATTAATGCACACTACAAGAATCAGTAGCTATCATATATATATATATATATATATATATATATATATATATATCTTACACTATAACATGTGAAAAACTTTATAGGCTAACAATCAATAAGCAATATAATCTGAGACACAAATAGTATAACTAACTAATGCATAATGTATATTAACATATGCAACTTGTATAGATATAAATACATGCTATATAATTGGAATAATACACGGCATACCAACCGATAGCTATCATAAAGTAAATAATAAAAATTGGAGTAACTAACTAATACATACATATGCTAGTTACCCCTACATAACTAACACATGCAACTTCTAAAACAAACATATGCATGTTATAAAGAACACTCAAAACATGCAGATCTGACTTACAAATAAAAAAAGAAGCATACTCTAAAAAGAAAGTCAACAACAACAAGACTAAAAAAACATACATACACACACAACAAGAAATAAAACGCGTGAAACTCCAAATATTCAAAACAAAAAAAATAACCAGGAGAAGGAGAAGGCTGAGTCATATTCTCCGCTTTAGAGGAAAAGACCTTATTTCCCTTCGTTATATCAGCACTAGATTTCGGAGGAAGACCTCCTGCATTATCCTTCACCCTACCCATACTCTATAACAAATAAGCAACAAATGTGTTAAATCAGAACGATGAACAATTATCAAACAATAAAATACGAACGCCAATCAATTATTAAGGCCTACGTAAAAATGCAAAAAAAATAAAAAAAAATTGCCGAATTAGAGCTTGAGGATGAACGGAGAGATCACGACGAAGTTGAAAGCTGAAGAAAATGTAGAATCGATGGCGAATTTGGTGAAGAGAGGCAAGAAAATTACATAGCATCAATTGCTGAAAGGAGAGAAAAAGTGTGAGAGATAAAAGGAAAAGTAAAGTGGAGAGAAAACATGGAGAAGAAAACGGTAAAAAGGAAAAACGGTTCAGTAAACCACTAGGAAAAACAAAATTAGAAAAGAGGAGAAATAATAATTTATAATAACTTCCCTAATTTATAACTAATTACAATCTGAACCCCATTTTGTAAATTAGTCTCTAGCATGTCCATGAGCTTATGGACAAGCTGCCTTTCCTGACACCTTTTCATTTTAATGGTAATTCAAAAAATTATTCAACTCCTACGCAACACAATTATCCATTTCCTAAATTTCTTACCTTTTATTCTACGTTTTGCGGCTCTAACTACTAATCAATATTAACATGGATTTATATTTTTAATTTTAAATGAACGATATATATGGTAACCGGTAATAATCGACACATCATCCGAAATTGATACTAGCCGAACTAGTAAAACCGAAAACATTATCGATCAGTTATTCGGTTACTTATAAAAATTTATAGATCAGTAAAAACTAAAACTGATTAACCAAAAAAACTGGCCGGTTGAACACCTCTACCTGTGGAGTCATCGTTGTCGTCGTTGTTGCCGCCATGGAGTCGCCCTTGCCATCCCTGGTGAATCTAAAATTATTCTCACCTGCAATTAATCGTTGGTGCCCAAGCTCTGCCGCACTGAAACCCTAGTTCAGCCGCAAAGCCTCTGCAATCAACTATCGTGACACCACAAGAAGCCCCTAGCTCCGCCAATTCATGAGCTCCAATCGAGGACGAAGACATCGTGGCCAAGATTAAAAAAAACATATCCACGATCTTGCCAGTGGTGCAAAGCGGTTATGGTGTAGAGTGGTGGAGCAGTAGCACGACGTGCAATGATCTTGCCAGCAGAAGTAGAAGATGTGCAATGACAAAGCGGTGTCGCAGAGCGGCGGAAAAGTGGTTGTTGAACGTGGAATGGCGGCGGTTGGCGGCGGGTGCAGGTTTTCGATCGGGGAAAGAAAATGAAAATTTGGATTTTTTTAATGGGTAAAAAGCATTCATGCCCCCCCAATTTCTTGGTTAGTGCACATATACCCCCCAATTTTTCAAAAGTGCACACATACCCCTGGATTAGCTATGACATAAAAACTCATACCCCTCTTGCCTGAGTCTGACGTTGACATATTATTTTCCAGTGTTAGCCAATATTAAAATTACCAAAATAACCTTAACTTCATTTTTGAAAAACTACGGACCATTTTACCCTCCACTAAAGTGGGGCCCACCCTGATCAACATCGATAAAAAATGTCTTGTCAAAATTTTTGAATTCAAAAATAGTGTGATCAGGACTAGGATTCGAAGATCTTCATCTGCGACTTGGTCTGGTGAGATTTAGCTTATATTTTCAACCCTAATTCCAACGGATTTCCCTCGTCTGAGTGAGATTACTCGAATGGATTCAAGATATGGGACGAAAATCCAAAATTGGTTTTTAATTTTTGGTTTTTTAGGGGCAAAACAATCATTTTCTTTGAGTCTGATAATGACCAAAGTTGACCAATTTTCTAGATGTCACCAGGGGTACAAATGCACTTTCAAAAAACTGGAGGGTATATGTGCACAAAACAAGGAACTGAAGGGTATAAATGCACATTTTTCTAAAGATTAAGTTTTCAAAAATTAAATTACAAATACTATTATACATCAAGCTTTATAATTTAAATTTTGGAAAATCAAATCTTCTTTTTACTTGTATATTATTAATATATTTTTTAGCATACAACTTGTTCATTCACCAAATAAGGTTATAAGCCTAAGAAATGAGCTCAAATGAACAGAAGTAGAGCGAAATCCATATATAACCCTACATAATTTATGAAATTGTACATATAACTCTATGATAGTTGAAAGTGTAAATATAACCCTAGATAACTAGTGTATGTGCAAATATAACCTTTTTTGATAGTTTGATGTCGGATTTGATTGAAAAGACTATTTTACCCTTCCAAAATATGCAAGAAAAAAGTGAATTGCCTATTATACCCCCTAACTCTAAACCCTAAACCATCTCCTTCCCTCTTTCAGTCGTTCTTCTTTCCTTCACATTCCAGATGCACCTCCGCCTCTTTCAGCCGATCGATGCAACTCCGCCTCATTCCCGATCTCTGCAAATTTGCACCGATCGGTGGCGGGGCTAGAGCAAAAATGGTGTTGTAGTCGCGCATCCCGGCTGCGCGGATGAATTCAGTGGTGAGCAGTCTTCGATCTGGCTGCGCACCACTCCTCCGGTGACATCGCGAATGACCTCCGGTACTCTCGTGGCTAGACTTCCAGCTGATTCCCCCAGTGAAAGGTGTTTCCAACACTATTTCAGACCACCGGGTACCTTCAGATTTCTCAACATTACTAGAAACCCTAGCGCCGGCGAAATTACAATCCACCCGACAAACTCAAATGCCTCAAAACCTTCTCCATCGATTCTGATTGGTTGTGGCGAGCAAACTTCTCCGATGAAAAGGGCTGGGTGGAGCTGGTTTGCAAGTGCCCAAGATTCACCACTTCTCATCATTCAA
>JAULKK010002996.1:0-10520 GCA_032355705.1 Rubia peregrina
TCATCATTGCATGCTTACACGCTTAGGACTATCCATCTTCTCTGTGGACGACCACGACTTGCCATACTATTTACTTAGTTGTATTTAGTAAGCAAAAGGGCTTAAAAATTACATCTTTGAGAGGTACAATGACGACCTCCCAGCCACTGGCATCACATTCTACTTCAATAACCTTATCAAAACCAGGCAAAGCTAAAACTGGCGCAGTACACAACTTTTCCTTGATCAAAGCAAAACTATGTTCCTGCTCAGGACCCCAATGAAATATTCCCTTCTTCAAACACTCGGTTATGGGAGAAATCACATCACTGAAATTACATAAAAAATGCCTATAAAATGTAGCCAGACCATGGAAACTACGTACCTCAGTTACAGACGTAGGTGCTGGCCATTAGAGAATAGCACGCACCTTATCCTAGTCAACATGAATCCATCTTCACCAACAACGAAACCCATAAAAAGATTGTCGGTGCTGAACATACACTTTTTCAGGTTAATTACAATTGATTTTTGAGTAAAGCCTGCAACACCTGCCTCAATGCTCTAAATGATCCTCTTTGGTCTTACTATAAATCAGGATATCATCAAAGTAAACCACCGCAAAAGAACCAATGAAAGGGCGTAGAACCTGATTCATCAACCTCATAAATGCCAACATCTGTAGTTTGGATTCACGTACTCGAATGGTTTCTTCATTTACAGTCTGCAAGTTATCACATGCTTTCTTTTTCTGATGACAAGTAGATAAGAGCTTAAATTGATTTTCATCCACTGTTGTGAAGATCGCATTCAATGCTTTGGAACTAGCCAGAGAAGCCTTCAATTCATCTGGAGACCAAGACGATTTATCTTTGAGTGTTTGTCTCCTTGAACTTGACTCTCTCTATTTCTCCTTCGAGCTGGATTCTTCTTCTTCAGTTGGATGATTCCACTCGTTCTCAACAAAGTGTCATGTAAGTTCATCCAGAGAATTGATAAACACTCTCATACGAGCTTTCCAATAATTGTAGTTTGTTCCTTCTAGCAAAGGTGGTCGAGACACAAAAGCTCCTTCCCTTGTCGCCATGGTAAAACTGGATCACACTTTCCTTGACACAACCAAGGTAAAAATTTAAGTGACCAAACTCTGATACGAATTGAAATATTGTTTTACCATTTTAGCTTAACTAGAAATCCTATGTTCCAACATAGTCTAGCTTAACCAAGTATGTAAAGTAAATAATGCACGAGACACACAACTTGGTTACGCAGTTCCGTGAAATCCACCTACGTTTACGGGACCTGACCCTGTTAAGAATAAATCCACTAATAAGAGATATAGTACAAAGTACATCATACAACTATGCGTATCTTCTAATTACAACGTGTGGATTTTGCAAGCTCCACTTGCAACCGATCCGCCTTGATCAGACTCCCCCTGACCTCGAAACTCGTCGACGCTTGATAACCTCCTCCCGAGAAATTAAGGTATACGTTCTGAACTTTGAACAACAGGCCGTGTATGTTGTAACATGTAGTTTCTGGCTCTTGCAAATCTCTCGAAAGATAGAAATCTAAATGCAAATTTTCTCAAATTAATTCGTATCTCTTGCAGCCGTATAATTTCCTCTATTTATAATCCATTGGTAGATTATAATTGCTCCATAATTATCTCCATAATATTCCTATTCCTTATCTGCTTTTGAAACATATCCAAATCCCATAAATAAATGGATTTTCCTTATCTCAAATATCCCATTATATTCCATAAATCCAATTCCATAAATATAGGGACTTTCCATAATTCCATTATGCTTCTACACGGCTATATTAAATATTGCATAATTTCCAAGTTTCCATAAATCAAATCCAACGCAATATTCTAATCTCAAATCTGAACTTGCGCGGTATGTTACAACATGGAATAATTTTCTTCTTTAATCACTGGTTCACAAATGGCAACACATTAATTCATGAGATGCATATGACTTTACAGAAAACTATAACCTAGTTGATCATGGTTTGTCATGTACAATTTAACTTTCCCTTTGAATACTAGTTTGTGATTATTTATGACTTTTGAAGTTCTTTCTTGATGATGGTTAATTCCGTCGGAGTTGGATGCAAATGGTGTGAAATTTCAGACTGGAAATAAATATGGAGGGCACATTTAGTGAATGCGCCATCTAATATGATTTTTTAAAACTTTTTGCCCTGATTTTTGGATTAAAAAAAGACTAAATTGTTTTTTGGTCCCCAACATACCATCTTTTACCATCTTTTGGTCCCCGAGAGAAAAACCACGTTTGTTTAGTACCTTACATATTCAAAGTCAAATCTTCGGTCCCCAAAACTAGATTTTGGATGGTTTCCATCTTTTGGTCCCCAAGAATATGGCTAGGGGTATTTTTGTAATTTCACTTATTAAAATAGAAAAAATTAAACCGTATCTCGTCGCCATTAAACGCTGCTGCTACCGTCCGCTGTCGACTCAGGCCGCACGCGTCTTCTTTTTCCATTTGGCACGCGCATTACACGCGTCATCTCACACCTCCCCCACCTGGCTCTGCAACCACCACCACCGCTTACCTCATTCGATCGACGTCATCCAGTTAACCCTAGAACCGGCGAACCCCAATCTAGCCCTCCCTTTCTAGTCCCGCGATGATTCCTGATCCAGCATCATTTCTTAATCCCTATCATCCTGAGGCAGCGAACCCTAGAACCGGTGAAGGGGGCGGCAGCGAGGAAAATATTGATGGCGACGATAATGCTACGAACCGGTGAAGATGATGCTGGATGGCGACATGCAAACTTGTGAAGAGGCTGCAGCGAGGAAAATTCGGTCGGAGAAGGGGGTGGTAAACAGATTGTTTCTATTTTTTCTATTTTAATAAATGAAATTACAAAAATACCCCTAACCATATAAAAAAGAACATATTGTTTGGGGACCAAAAGATTTAAACCACCAAGAATATGGTTTTGAGGACCAAAAATTTCACTTTGAATATGTAGGGTACTAAACATACGTGGTTTTGCTCTCGGGGACCAAAAGATGGTAAAAGATGGTATGTTGGGGACCAAAAAATAATCTAGTCTTAAAAAAAATTAGAGGGCGCATTTCTATTATGTTTTTTAAAATTTTGTGCCCAGATTTTTGGATAAAAAAAGTGAGGGTTCATTCTCTAAATACGCTCTCTAACATATATTTTTTAATTTTATGCCCAGATTTTTGGATTAAAAAAATGAATGCGCCCAATAATATGGTGTTTAAAAAAAATTGTGCCCGAATTTTTGGATTAAAAAAATCATAGAAAAATAATAAATTTTGTGCCCGGAGAAAAAAATATTACATTTTGTCAATATTTTCTGGCACTAAATGCGCCCTCACTTTTATTTTTTCCAATTTTGTTGTCGAATTTTTTAGTGTGAATATTTTATAAAATATTGAGAGGATGCATTTATTTAATTTTTTATTCTATTGTTTGCATATTTGCGGTAACTTTAAATTGGAAAAAATGATACGTATTGAGCGAAATAAGTAGACGGTTATTGTGGGAAATAAATATTGATGTCTTTATTGCGTTGAATGCGTGCTCAAATTTCTCACTATTAAAATAAATCCGAAAGGGAATCCATTAAATAAGTTTGGTTTATTAGTATTTATTGAATTACCCTGAATTATTTTGTTTTGAATAATAGAGGAGAGATAGTAATATGGGAATGCGTCCCAATCTTATATTTTGTCGAAAATATTATAACCTTCCAAGTAATTAATATTGATGCAAATATTGACAAAGATGTATGAAATAAATTTAAAGTAAGAATATATATATATATATATATAAGTACTTATCATGCAACCCACAATTTCTAATTTCACTTATGTATCTACTCAACTTCAAAACTTAACTAAATTATAAACACACAATTCTTATACGACTAAATCAGTAGGGCGGCACAATTTCTTTACCGGGAATTTCTTTAGCAGTTATGGGTTTAGGTTTTTAGCCAAAGAAGAGGGCCTCATTTTTTTTTTCATTTTAAAGGGTTGACGAGGGCACATTCGCTGAATGCAACCTCAATTTTTGTTCCGTGTCTAACATCCACATCAATTAATAAACAAAAACTATATTCAGATTAAATGCACCCTCAAATTTTGATTTTCACCCTCAAATTTTGATTTTCAGTCTGCAACTAAATTTTGATTTTAATAAATAAATGGTGGAGGGTGCATTTGCTGAATACGACTTCAACTAATCATAATAAAAAAACAAAAAAAACCATGAAGTCGCATTTGCTAAATGCAACTTCCCTACATGCATTCGAGACCAGTCACTGTAGCATCAAACTAAGAAATTTCTCGTGACTTTTTTTTTTAAATCAAAAGCTCATCACAGATGAGCAGGGGTTATTTAATGGATCCCCTAACCATTGTTAACCCAAATATAGTCTTTACAAAAGGTCAAGTGATTGACCGACCTAATAGTCAAAATATGATATTGGGGGTATGTAGTCTGTGTTTCCATTTCAAAATCCTCCACCCCTGTGTGAGATTCAGAATGGCCAGACAGACCACCACTCCCAAAATCGCACCTGATCAGTTTAAACTCCTATGTCGACATATTGCTTCCTAAATTGTGGAAATAGCTTATCTTGCCGTAGAAGGAAGTGAAAATGACTGTGATTTGTAGCCGTGTGAGAGTCCGAACTTCTCCGAAGTCTTGTTGACAGTCTTGCAAGATAATCTGCTGGACGATTTGCTTCCCTGAATGAGTGATTGAACTGAAAACTCCCTTCCTGCATTGTGATCTTCATCTTCCTAACCAGGTGTATCAGCTTCCATGGTGGTTTAGCCTCCGCTCTTAAGATGTCGATAGCTTGTTTGGAGTCCGATTCAATGGTGACCTTTGTGCTCCTGGTAATTCCCCACTTCATTCCTGCATGAATAGCCAACATTTCAGCATGTAGAACCGTAGATAATTGTTCTTCAACAAAATCTGAAATTGTGTGCAATAGTAAGCCATTTTCAGATCTTGCCACACAACCAATGCCAAAACCAGACTTGGTGAATGAAGCATCACAATTTACTTTAATCCCTTCAGTTGGCGCCTCCCATCTCACTAAGGTGATAATCATTTTTTAACCCTTTTCAGTGGTGGAATGAAACCATTAACAAAGAATGTATGATCATATGATAAAAAGTTCAAATGTTTATGAGAAGCATACAAGGAGAAGGAAAGAGAGATCACTGCTTTCCAAATATCATCCGCTCTGTAGTCTATATTCTCATAAACCTTTTTGTTCCTTGCATTCCATAACTCCCACAGAATTATCATTGGAAGATTACCTATTAAAGAGAGTTTTAAGCTAGAATGACCCTTTTTATCATAATAAGAAAGCAATCTGGAGGCTACCGAGTTGAAAGATTGATGCTCGAAGCTCATCAAGGCTTGAAATTTCTTCCATACCTTAATAGCCTCCGAGCATTCGTTGAAGTAATGCTGTACTGAATCAACACTTTCACATTTAGGACATTTAGATGCCAAACTAAAACCGATTCTGATGAGGATGTTATCAAAGGGTAGGGCATTATTCAATAATTTCCAAACAAAGATCAAAATTTTGTTTGGAATTATTGAATTCCATACCTTTGATAACAAAGTGCTGATTGGTCTAGATTCCCTAAGTGAGTGGTATGCAGATTTGATGCTGAATGTACCCAGTTCCTCAGGTTTCCAAATCATGATGTCTTTATTAGTTGTCAAATGAATTTGATCTTCAATCTTTCTTATAACATCAGCAGGTAAGTAATCTGATAAAATTGGAATTAAAACATGTTTACTAACCTGTAGATCCTTCACTTGCATTAATGGAAATGGAACTTGAATCTGTGGTGGCCATAGGTTGAGGAGACAGCCAGAGCCTAACCAGTTAGCTGTCCATATGTTTGCTTGACCATCCCCTATTATGACCTGTGAATTCGATTGAGAGAACAAGTCTATTGTTCTATATCTATCCCAGGTTTCAGAAGTTCTGTAGGTCAAAGGAAGAGACCACATAAACTTTGACCAAGGGGATTTCCCTTGTTGCATTTTCCACCAGATTTTAATTGAAAATGAGTCAACCGAATTTGTTAAATCCCTGATACCAATTCCATTTTCTTGTGTTGGATAACACATTTTTTCCCATGACACCCAGTGTCTCTTATTCTTATCTTCCTTTTCACCCCAAAAGAAGTTACTCATCAAACCTTCTATTTTACTTATTGTGTGGGTTGTAGGGGCTGTGACAGACCAAGAGTGCTGAGGAATAGCACTTAAGACATGTTTGATTAGGATTAGTTTCCCCCCTTGAGATAGCCACTTGTTTTTCCAATTCTCTAGCTTACATGCAACCATGTCCACTAAATCTGTGAAATACCTATTTAGTTTCTCCCTTTGAAGATTTGGACTCCTAAATATGATAATGGATATGTACCCTGAGTGATTCCAGTTATCCTCTTAATCTCATCTTTCTTCTTATTACTTAGTTTCCCTGAATAGAAGAAGTTTTTATTGAAGTTAACTTTCTGTCCTGTAGCTCTCTGATATATGTCCATAAATTTCATTAGATTCCTAAGTGTTTGAGATGTACCTGATAAGAAAATGGCAGTGTCATCCGCAAATGAAAGCTGGCTTATGATATTTGTGTTAGCTGGAGTTTTAAAGAACCTGAGGTTTCCAATCTGGAATTGTTTCCTTAAGTTTAAAGTGAGTAGTTCAGTAATTATGTTGAAAAGGAATGGGGATAGGGGATCCCCTTGTTTCAATCCCCTAGAGGGTTTGAAAAAAACCTTGTGGAATTCCATTTATTAAGACAGAGAACCAAGCACCATTCAGATTGTTCATGATCATTTTAACAAAATTTCCATCAAAGCCCATTTTTAACATCAGGGAATTAAGTGCAGCCCAAGATACTCTATCAAAAGCTTTCATCATATCCATCTTCAAAATCAGATTTAAAGATTCATTTTTCCTATCCAAGAGTCTAATTGCTTCTTTCATCATTAAGATATTATCTGATATGTCCCTCCCTGTGATAAAAGATGATTGTTCCTCCGAGATTATGTGATGCATCAGTGGTTTTAACCTCTCTGCAACTACCTTAGCCAACACTTTATTAGTAAAATTGGACAAACTTATAGGTCTGAATTCAGAAAAGGTGGCTGGTGTTTTATTCTTAGGTATTAAGGCAATGAAGGAGCTGCTTAATGCTCTAGGTATTGGGACTACTACTTGAAATTCCCTAACAGCCTGAAGCATATCACAGTTAATAATGTGCCAAGCTTTCCTAAAGAATAAGCCTATGAAACCATCAGGACCTGGAGCAGCTGAAGGGTCTAAGGTGAAGATAGCATTTTTAACTTCCTCCATTGTATTTGGCTTTAGTAAATCTTGATTATGGGATGGTGAGATGACTGTTTTTATTTCCTGTAAGAGAAAAGATAAATTGACACCTTCTATATCTGAATTTTCATCACTTAACAGGTTTCTATAAAAGTGTTCAGCTGCCTCTCCTATTTCCTTCTGTCCCTGAATCCATGAGTTAGATGAATCCTTTATTTTTAAAATAGATAATCTTGATTTATTTTCTGCTATGGCCTTGTGAAAGTATTCTGAATTATGATCGCCATCTTTTAACCATTTTTCTTTTGTTCTCTGTTTTAAGAAGATGTTTTCCTCCAGTATTGACCTAGTTAGGATTGCCCTAGCCTTGTTCAATTCAATTTTGTCATTAATGAGGTGTGAGTTATCATATTTTTCCTCCAGGGCTGCCACCTTAGCTTCGGAGATCTTAATATTATCCCTAATGTTACCAAAAACTGTCTTATTCCAAGTTTTTATTTCAAGTTTAAGTCTCTTTAATTTTAAGGCAACTCTTAGCTGACCTTGAGCCTCTATGGGATGAGACCAGCTATCCTCTATGAGTTTCATAAAATCTTTTCTCATGAACCACATTTCCTGAAACCTAAATGGTCTTGGGCATGTGATACTATCATTTCTGATCTCTAGGAAGAGGGGATAATGATCGGAGGATGTTCTATTAAGGACTTGTACAGATGATTTGTTGAAGTTTTCCAGAAAAATCTCGTTGGCTAGTACTCTATCTAACCTTTTAGATGTGGGTCTAACTGCCCTCTGATTACTCCATGTGAAGGGGTTTCCTGAAGTGTTAATCTCACTGAGTTTTAGATCATTTATGAAGTTATTAAAATCCCTTATGGTGTTCATATCCGGACTGCTAGAACCTGAATATTCCTCTAGATTTCTAATAGCATTAAAATCACCTCCTAAGATTGTATTACCTGTGATTGGTGAAGATTGAATTAGAGTATACAGCTTTAATCTTTCAGATGTAGTTTGAGGAGAGTAAATGACATAGACAGTAAATAAATTATCACTCTGCTTATCTCTCAAATTACACACAATGAAATTTTCATGCTCACAAACTAGTGTAACCATAACCCTATGTGAGTAAAAAAATCCAGATTTTCTGATGGTTTGTATGCAAACAATTCATGTAACATAATTTTTTCTGATGGCCTATTCTACTTTCCATTTTTCCTTTAGGATCTATAACAGCCAATAGGTCAATTTTATGCTTAACGGACAATCTTTTAAGTCTTTGATGAGATGTTCCTAATCCTCTAACATTCCAAAACATGATATTAATTTGCATATTTACCATGATTAACATTATTTTTCTTCTTCAAAGCTAACCTGGTGCTTCTTTTGGGAGTTCTAGTCCTTGTGATCCTAACCTCTTCAACGCCATCTTCCTGAGGTAAGAAAATATCCTCCTCCTGACAAGAGAATACCTCATCCTCCATGTCATCGGCCTGATAATCTTCCACCCCTTTGCACTCTAAATCTGCACTATCTCCAAGGGGGATATGCAAAATAGGCAATAAGGTGTCAGGACTCACTCTATTTGTTTTGTAAGATAACTGAGATAGGTCAAGAGTTAGGGCATTGGGAGTGTCTCTTAGTCTGGAGCAGAGAGTATCATCGGTGAAGGTTGGTGAAGTGGCCTTTCTCTGTGGTGATGAAGGAGCTGTTCTATAGCCTTTTGAATCTTCTCTATTTTCCTGAATGTCCTCCTGTTCAAGTACAGATTCTTCAATGTTTTGTTTCCTGTGCTGCTGTAAAAGATGGTGGACTGAGACCATTTGGTCATCCATGCCCTGATCACTATCTTCTAGCACTTGAAACCTATTGGAAACAAAAGTAGGAGAGGGAGGAGACTGTAGGACCGAGTCCTCAGGGAGGTTATTTGATATATTATTGGTTGACACATTTTTATTATTCTGCCTGCTTTCAGATTTAGTAATTATGTTAATTTGGGGACTTAAAAGTCTAGCTTCTGAGGAACTGGGAATAGTTTCTTCACTTATCAAATAAATGTCATTAGTTTCAAGAAGGCTCGGATTCTGTAGAACCTCATTATCTATATCCCCATTCTCCTTATTGAGCAGAGAAGTTAATTCCTTTTCCTTTGGTATACTAGAAATCACAGAGGCAAACTCCCTTTGTACTCTAGTACTAGTATTAGGCACGGGCTTCCATTTCTGAAGTTTGTCCCTGTGATCTATTCCAGAAGTAGGGATTCTAGATACATCATGCTTATTACTTTTTGGCCCTTTATACCCATTACTTTCCTTTGGTTCCCCTTGTTTGCAATTTTCCTCAGCATGTCCTAGTTTATGACAACATTTGCAATATGTAGGGAAATCCTCATACACAATATTATACGATTTATTATTACCAATCGAGCCTAACCGGATCTTAGAAGTTCTAGGCTTACAGACATCCATTTCAACACATAATTTAATGGTGGAAGGTCTAGTGAGATTCTTAGTTGGTGTATCTGTGAATGGAAGTTCTCCTAGAGCCTTTCCAATATGTGTAAGAACAGCAGGATGAAAGAAATGTACCGGTGGAAATTCGATTGTGAGCCACACTGGAGCCAGGGATGATTCCTCGTCGTAGTCGAAATTCTTCGTCCACTTGAGGATTCTCATGATGTTCCCTCCTAGCGACCATGTCCTCTTCAGCCAACACCGATGATAATCCTCCTCCAAGTCAAATGTGATTCGGACATGTCTACCGTCCATTGCTGCAATTTGGGACTTGCCCTTGAAACCGATGGTTTGAAATTGCTTCCTGATGAAGTCCATCATCGGTCTTCCCCTGCTGAATTTGCCAATTAAGGCCTTAGCATATGGAATGGCAAGCATATCGATCTCCTCTTCCTGGTATAGAACAGGCACTTATCCTTTGTAATTGAAGTGTGGATGCAGAGTTATGGATTCTGGGGATGGCTTCGGTTGCAGCAGAGTCTCTGCGAAAGAGGCTTTTGGGTTTGCCCATGGCGGCGCCACCATGGACATGGCTTTTCCGGCTGAAAGAGTCGTTATACTGTGAGGATGGAGAACAGAGACGAGAGGGTTTTTTTTTCAGAGAGAGAAGGAAGAGACGCTTGAGAGATAAACAAGAACA
>JAULKK010003016.1:0-10519 GCA_032355705.1 Rubia peregrina
AAATATGATATTTCCCAACACTTTGTCAAACAAGTAATAATATGTATTTGAATGTGAAAATATAAAAATATATAATGTAAAAAAAATATTTTCTAAACTTATAAATTTATTACTCCCTCCGTCCCAGAGAAAATTGCACATTTACTTTTTGCAAGTCAAATTTTATAAAATTTGACCCTAATTATATTTTAATATATATAAAAATAAAAATATCATGTGAGATATTATTAGATTCGTCTTAATATCTATTTTCTAAATATCACGTTTTTGTGCAAAGTTTTTTGTGTGTAGTTAGAGATATAGCTGGTCAAACATGACCATTGAAAAAAATGAAAAAAAAAGTAAATGTGTCATTTTCTCTGGGACGAATGGAGTATGTAATTTAACAAATACAGTGTATAAGGTAAAAAAATAAGTGGTATGTCCATAAGCTTATGGACAGACCACCTGTCAGTAAACCTACTCAACAATAAGTTATGGTGAATTAAGCATGATTTAGTGGTAATACACACTCTTTATTATAGAGAGGTCCATGATTCAAATCACACCCTTATTAAAAATTGTGAATATTAGAACAATTTTGGGAAACATACAAATATAACCTCTATGTAATTGAGAAAGTTCAGATATAACCCTGAGATAATTTTTAGAGAAATATAACCCTAACTACTTAACGAAAGTGCAAATATAACCTTCTAGTGACATTTCCAGCGTTGACTTGAGTTTCCAATAGTTGACCTTATTTGAAATGACAAAAAAGTACGTGGGCCTAATGTTGAATCTGAACGGACAATTTTGCCCTTTCCTCTTCCACCACCACCACCGTATTAATCGCCGCCACTCCATCCTCTACCTACTCCCACGATGACTATGGCAAACGGGCCTTTCTTCGACTTGGATTTCGCCATCCCAGATGATGATGACGACGATGAAAGCAACAACTCCAAGGACAATAACGTTCTCCCTCCTCCGGCGAGCCCATCAGTCCGAGAAGCAACGCCATCGTGAGCTGACGTCAACACGGGCAAGACGTCGTCTGCTTCTATCATCGAACTTCACCAGATCTCCGAGACACCAAACCCACCTGCGCTTAATTCATCTAATCTGGCGAGCGGCCTAGCCCCATCTCTGCCCTGGCCCCGTCTCCACCCTAGCCTCGCCACTCCAAATCTCCTCTGCCGCTCCATTCATCCTGGAACCACTCCGCCACCACCCCAACTCCATCGGTGCCAAAGATCCTAGCGCAGCCCCATCCCAGCCCTCCACATAAACTCTAGCCTCACGCCATCTCCACCACCATCGACCACCATTTCAGCCGCTGCTCAACCAAGTGCCAAAAAATCGAGACCCACCACCCCTCTCCCCGCTCACCAATCTTCTTCGCGTCGCCGTCCACCGGGAACTCGCCTCTGCCACACCTCCACCGCCACCGCTAGCTTCAACTCATGTTACCGCTACGGCGCTGGAGCCGGAGTGGAAGAATAGAAATGTAATTTTCTCTTTCAGTGGGAGAAGAGAAAATGAAAATAAATGCAAAATGAGAAGGAGAGAAACGCAGAAGGAGAGGAGAGGTACAATAGTAACTTCACTATTTTTTTAAAAAAATCATAGGGCAAAATAGACTTTTCATCTAATTTCGGTCTCAAACTGCCGGAAAAGGTTATATTTACACATAAACTAACTATGTAGGGTTATATTTTCACTTTAAATTATCACAAGGTTATATGTGCACTTTTGTGAATTATGTAGGGTTATATATGCACTTCACTCTACAATTTTTCGATAGGGATTACTTAACGTAATGACTATGTCAGTGATCTTCATTGTAAATTTTTCAACTTGCAGGTAGTCGATGAAGGTAAGATCGTGGTGGTTAGTCGATGAAGGTTAGATTGTAGTGGTTTCAGCTTTAGTAGTGGAAGTTTATTTGCGGTTGAGCGTTTGGGTGTTCTCAAGAGAGTGTCCCTAGCTAAGGGTATTCAAATGCAGGTACCCAAACTTTCAGATACTCGCACATCCGGGTACTCGCATGTGCTGGTAGTTGAAAATGCGGCCTATGTCCTGGTTCGAAAGAATCGGGTACCTGGAGTGCGGGTACCCCAATTTTGCGGACCAGGTAGCATGGTACTCGCCAAAAAGTATCAATAGATTCAATACAGTAAAGCAAAAAAATTGAAGGAAATAGAACTTCCTGGTTAGAATTAACAACATCTCTATAATTCGCCTCCCCGCGAGGTCGTTAATAAATAACCTTTTGGGAGATCTGCTAACCCGAGGAGTGGCTTGGAATCAAAGATAGAATGTATAAAGGTTATTTATGTTTGTAACCCTTAATTTAGTCAGAAAGTGCCAATATAACCCTGCAATCTCAGAAAGTGCCAATTTGACATTAACTAATTATTGTATGTGTCAATCGAACCCTAACTTTCAAAAAGTTTGTGCCGATATACCCAAAGTCACTATTTTTGGCATTGACCCTCTAAATTCCGGCAATGATGAAGTGTATGAAAACATCGATAGCATGGTCAAGAAAGTTGACTTCCCCTTAATGTCATCAGCCTGCTGAGTAGGGAAGGTAGACATAGCATAGTGAGAGAGCCGAGACAGATCCCCAATCATACTTGCCAATAACATGTCTGCATAGAGGAAAGCAAAAAAAAACGGTTAGCATAATGCATAGAAACACGTGGCAAAATAATGAAAGTAAGGAAGACAAGTATGGGCCTATACAATTTATGTCACCGGGACCACCCTGAGGGATGACTCTGATCAACAAATGAAGAAGCCCGATATTGTAAAAGACAAAATCATGAAAGACAAAATCATGAAAGACAAAATCAAATTTGACAGGAAAGTTTTGCTAAAATAGAAAGAAATTGGCTGAGGTTAACCATTTCATCGGCACTGGACGGTGCCACCAGGTTTTGAATGGCCCTACATAGAAGCCCCCACAATAGGCCTCAACACCTAAGACCAATTCCTTATCCACGAACACAAATTTAGGTAGGGAGGTAGGTCGGCAATTTTTGGCTATCTAGCTCAAACTTTAAGTACATCCAATCTGTGGGCTTCCGAGCTGGCTGATGAAACACATAGAATAGAGAAATAGTGGGGGTAAAGCCTAAGGCCGAACAGGGAGCCTCAAGTCCCAGAAGGACTTGGGCAAAATTCAGAGGATAATCAGTAAGGATTAACTCATAATAGCCTGGGATTGATTGGAAAAGTTGGACAAGGGAAACCAGAGCTCCTCATTCACTATGGATTCTATGTGGACAACAACCATACCCTCAGAAATGTTTAAAACTGTCTCAGCATGACTGGGCAACATCCTGGAGATCCATAAAGTTTACCCCCCACTACCACCAAACATTACATCCCAAGGCTCACTTACGTAACGACACTCACCGTCTATCACATCACAAAAAGAGTGGGCCTTGGGAGGTCCTACAGTAGATACCATGATTGACACGCAGAAAATGAGAAAATAAAAGATGAATTCTTATAGGGGTACCTGGCAACGGGATATGTAGACGCCGGAGGATAAAATTATGAAGAACTAAAAGGAAATAAAGGGGACGAAGAAGGGAAAGTGATAACTTGAAGAAGGAAATAGAATAAAAGGAGCATGAGTTCAGCAGGCCCAGGGGACGTTTCGATAAGGGAAAAGATGTCGAAATGACTTAAACCACTTTAGGAAGGGTTGAAAATTACGCATAACACATGCAAGACCTTAAGAAAGCAGACACGTTGCGGCAGTAAAAATATTGACATGACCGTTCGGAGTCCAACACCACTCATCCCAAAAGAAATTATTTTTCAAAAAACAATGGCTAAAATATTCCCACAAAATGTGGACGGACGGCTCCCAAAAAGGTCAAATAGTCCAGACATGTCAATCGCCCAGAAATCTAGTAATGCGACCTGTACCTAATTTTTGCAGGGCCTTAGACTGGGGAGACATAATAAGGTACATGCCAGTCTGCCCAAATACTATTAGTCAGCTCAAACTATCTCAACTAGCCCATACTAGATCAATCGGTCTATTAGAAAAAGAAACAACCCCAAGTGGCAAAGAAAAAGAACTGGTGAGATGTGACTCATCCCATCAAACACTCATATAGCATGAGGGATTAGAGAAAAAAGGTATGTTCACTAATTTTCTCTTTCCAGGACACTTTAGACCCCAAAATAGTGATCTGGTCTGATTTGATCATTGGAACATGCGACCCACAACCAACCTGCTTGACCGATATTTCTATTTGTTTTACGGGATCTCAAGCATCCTTTGCGAATGAAGAATCAGTACTGACCCATAAAAAGTTTGGACTCAACAAAAACGTTTTTGGTTGAGAAGGTGAAATAGTTCCCAAATTAATAAAAATAAAACGTGAATATGAATATAGTTATGCAAATCTATCATAGCTTTAATAGACACATCACATTGAATACTAATAGAACTATTATAGATTAAGAATTCTAAAAATACAGTCAACCAACTTCTTTCTTTATTGGGGTTCCAATAAAAAACTTGCTTTATAAATAGAAGAAAAACCCCCTCAAATAATTCGAGATTTTCCCTCCATTTCTTTATGTATGGCATTTTAGATTTGGGTGTTTGGATGTTGGTGAATAAATTATGTGAGTGAAATGGAATTTAGAAAGGGAAAGATAAAATAAATGGATGAAATTGAAGAAATAGTATCAAAAATAGAAAGTGTACCAATACAAGAATAGAAAGTCTCGTAACAGGTGACATGTCCTTAAGTTATGGAAAGTTCACGGTATTTTTCCACTTATACACTGCATTTGTTAAATTATAAATTAAACTATTTAAAAAAATATATATTGTACTTTCTATCCTCCCTTCGTCCCAATAAATTGGCACATTTTGACTTCTGGAAGTCAACTTAATCAATGTCAACAATTATATCTTTATTTATGTGTATAAAAAATTATGAAAAATAATAATTTATGAATATATATTAGGATGAATCTAACAACATATAACATGATAGTATTCATACATATAACATATATTATAACAGAATTTAATTGTCAAAGTTGGCTTAATTTGACTTTCAAAAGTCAAAATGTGTCAATTTATCTGAGACGGGGGAGTATTTCTTTTACATTTAAATACACATTATTACTTGTTTTTAACTTATAAAATACACTATTCAAAAAATAATTAAGGTCAAAAGTTAAGTAACCTGTCTATAAACTTATGGGTAAGGCACCTTTCCTGAGACATTTCCATAAAAGAAATGATAACTCAAAAACAAAATGTGCTATATGAAAAAATGGAGACTTTTTCTTTTCTGATTTTTTTAAAAAAATCAAACCTACATTGTAGCTACACCTCAACCTTCTCTCTCGTATCTATGCCTTCTCTCTACCTTTATCATCGCTACTCTGTACTCTGTCACCTAACGATCATATTTCCACCCTAACGATCATATTTCCACACCAAACCATCGCTCTGAAACACAAACACATAACTATAGCGGCTCCGCCGTAGGTGGCAATACTTATAATATATAAATATATTCTTAATCACTACTTTAGATCACAAACATATCTTCATCAAGTTTGATCTTGATGAAGATATCTAACACTGTTGGATGAGAGGAACTGGAACATAGGTGGGGCTTATATGAAGGTGCTAAAATGGACTAAACATTTTGATTTCACTGAAGAACCACCAGTAGTCCCAATATGGTTAACCATAAGTTTCCCTCCGGGCTAGTATCTTCATAAGTATTCAATACCCCTCATAGCTACAAGATTATGAGAACTCATATTTGCATACCCCACCTACTCATAATCACTCTAAACCATCCACTATTCAATTATGTGTAGAAATTGACCTCACGGGTCCATTCCCTAAAATAATAAGACTAGGTTCTGTTAAGGAAAGTAAGTGGTATCCCATTACATATGAAGATCATCCACACCATAGTACTAAATGCTCTAAGATAGGTCATAGGAATGAAGATTGTGGTGTTAAGAAAGTGCAAGTCAATGTTGAAACAAAAATAACTACCATAATAGTGAAACCTAACCTAGATTGGGAAAATCAGCAATGGTTCCCTATTTATTTTTTAGTTGTAACAAAAGAAACTGATGAGTTTCTTGATGCAAATGAGACACTGCAAACTGAAAAAGAAGGGTAAAGGCAAATACCAAATAACACAGAGAGCACCTAATATAAAATTGTAGTCTCTAACATTTCAGGTACTGAAGAGGGGAACAATGAACACAAAAGGGAGAAGATCTCAACATGCAAAAAACAATCCATGCCACAACCAAAACTTGCAAGGATGGACACAACAGTAAGAAACTTCATAAACTGGAAATATTTGAATGATTTAATCATCCACAAGGAGAAGTTCCTTTACCTTTAACTCTTTATGAAAAATCAATATTTTCACAAGTTAAATCGTTCAGCTCAGGACTTTTAAACAAATTCACTAAAACAACACAGGTACCTACCTCAAATCAGAAAGTTGATCAGGGAACAGAATGGAACACCAAATAATCAAACTCAGACTCAGAATATGAGGATACAATAGCTGATATCTTAGAATCTAATACCCCATGGAAACCAATAGCTGAAAAACCAGGTGCCAGTGAAGACAACTTACTGCAGGACCAGTTATCTCTAAACTTTCTGAATCAAGTAGAAAATTCTTTAGATCACCTAACAAGGTAATTACTCGCTTGAAATCTAAAAACATTAATTTAAAGGAATGTTAACCTATTATATTAGAATTTCAGAGGAATTGAGACATCTTTCCTAAGACATAAGAAATTGATAAACATGCACCATATCTTTATCCTAATTATCATAGAAACAAAAAAAACAAATCAGATAGGGTACTTCAAAAAGTGAATAGGATTTGAATAGGGCTTTTCATCACTTAATGTAATGACCTGGATTTTCTGTTAAGATATATTTGAAATGGGTTTAGATGAGCAGCAAGATTCGTTCACCCAGTTAAAAATGAAAGATAAAAATTATCCTCAAATTTTAAGTATCTATGATGTTTATGGGAAGAAAGGTTGGAAATGTATGAACTTTTAGAAAATACAGTCCCCAAGTTAGATCATCCAGCAAGTCTGGCAAGAGATTTTAACATAACCAGGTTTATAATTGAGCACCAAGGTGTATCAAGCCCAGACCTTAACAGTATAATTGATTTTGCACCTTTATCTTAAAAAATAACCTCATGGATGTCAAATCAATAGGAAATCCTTACACATGGTCTAATGGTATAAGATGAACTGCCAAAGTCAGTAAAAAAAAAACTAGATAGAATACTGGTTAACCATGATTTTAACATCATGTTCCAAGACACGACCACTAAGATACTGAGTAGGGTGCCCTCATATCACTCACCCCTTCTTTTAACAGTTAAAAATGAGTTTAAAACATATCCAAAATCTTTCAGATTATGTGGACAGGGAGATCAGACCTGGTAGGGATAGTTCAAAACTCATGGGAAATCAACAAGAAGAACAAGGAATGATGAGATTCTGCATAAAAATTAGAAGGTTGAACACTGAATTCAAAAATTGAAATAAATAAACCTTTGGAAATGTTTTTGAAAACATAAAAAGGCAGAAGAATTAATCCAGAGACTAGAAACTGATTATGACACACCAGGATCAAAAACTGATCTTCAAAAACTAAATATTGCTAAGGCTGAATTAACCAAGAGATTACAGGAGGAAATGAATTTCGGAAACAAAAGTCTTGGCTAAAGTAGTTAAGTGGAGGAGACAACAATACTAAGTTTTTTCATAAAAGTGTATCTAAAAAATACACAAGATTCAGGATTAACAAGATAGTGGATAATGCCCAGACACTAACAGAACATGATCTTATATGGCAGGCAACATCTGAATTCTGTAAAACATTACTCACCCAAGAAGATGTAGACACCACAGGACAGAACCTACAAGACTTTCTAAAATTTATACCAATTATCATTACTGAGGAGGAGAACACTGATTTCTTGAAAACTATAGAAATGGAAGAATTAGGATCTACAGTTTTCAGTCTTAGTGAAAGCAGTTCAGGATGTCCAGATGGTTATACTGGATTTTTGTTTATACATGAGCCTGGGAGATAATTAGGACATATATATTGAATGCAGTTAGGGAATTCATGTGTGGAATACTCCTAACTAGTACTCTCATAACTTTAATTCCAAAACTGAAAACCTCTGCTACATTTTTTTATTACTGACCAATTAGTCTGTCCAATTTTTTTAACAAGATATTTTCCAAAATCATTGTTGATAGAATGCAACCAATACTACCCAAATGTATTCTGAGGAGAAGTCAGTATTCATAAAGGGTAGGGAATTTAGTGACAATAAACTGGTACTGCAAGAAGCAGTTAACTTACTAGATAAACTAGATCAGTCACTAAATGTCATAGCAAAGCTTGACATGTCAAAGGCCTTTGATAGGGTAGCATGGATTATGCTGAACTCATTAATTATAAAAATATGGCTTTCATGGTCATATAGTGAAGCTCATTATGAGCAACATCAACTCATCTTTCTTCTTTGTTTTTATTAATGGTAGTCCACATGGATTTTTTAGAGCCTCTGGGGGCCTAAAACAAGAGGGTTCCCCTCTCTACCCTTTTTAAATTTATAACCGAGTTATTAAACAGTGGACTCAAAGCAATTCTTGCTGAAGGTTTAATTCAAAGATTTACAGTACCTGTAAATGCAATTAACCTTACTCATCTATCCTATGTCGATGACACAATTCTATTTTTTAAAAGGGACTAAGAAATCTTGTGTGAATCTTGTTAAATTTCTTAAACATTACGATGAATTATTAGGGTAGAAAATTAATTACTCAAAGAGTGCCTTTTATGATGGGAAAAAGACAAGTAAACAGTCTTAGTCTAAAATCCATAGCTTAACTTACATGGAAGCTGGTACTTTCCCCTTTTAATGAGGAGTCCCAATTTATAAAGGCTAGAAACTAAACTCCTGTTTTCAGGAAATTTTTGAGAGAATTAACTTCAAAATAGCCGGATGGAATAACAAATGGCTGACACCTGCTGGGAAATTAATTTTAATAAAACACAGCCTGAGCTCAATCCCTATATATGTTTGGAGTGTAGTTGTTCCCACACATCATGTTATACATTATATTGACGCTTTGTGTTTTGATTTCCTATGAGGGAAATAAGAAACAAGACATAATAGGCATTGGAAATTCTGGGAACACCTTTGTTATCCATTTTCAGAAATTGGATTAGGAATCAGATGTATAAATACAACCCTAGATTCCTTCTCTTTGAAGTTGTGGTGGAACCTCCAAAAAGGTTCTTCGTTATGGTCAAAGTTTGTTTGGTCATTACCTCAAAATCTCAGGACATTAGAGGAATGGAATATATCAGTTTTATTAGGACAGATTGCAGTTGAAACCGCAGTAGTTGAGATTGGGGAGGGAGACTCTAATTTTTGGCTGGCAAATTGGTTAGTTTTTGGGAGTCTATAATAGATTAGTGGTTACCTGATTCAGAACCCCTTTTTCCATTGCTGAATTTAATAGAGATACACAAATATACATGCCTAGCTTTAATCTCAGGTTTTCATCATCCGTGACTAACAAATTGTAGGGAGAAATTAAAATCTTTCAAGATAAGAAGGATTATATGGTCTGTAAACCATCTACTCCAGGTAATTTTATTGTATTTTCTGCCTATAACATAATTAGACAAAAGAAGAATCAATCCTCATCATGGAAAAATGTATGGTCCACCTATTTGCCTGCAAAAAATAGTTTTTCATGTGGAAACTACTTAATTTATGCTTGCCTTTGGATGATGTGCTATGCACAATAGGCTTCTCTAATGTGTCAAAATGTGCTTTTTGTGATAATGCTAAAACTATAAATTATTTATTTCATACTTGCCATTTTGCAACTAAGTGTTGGGATTCAATATATTCTTTACTGGATTTAAACAACTCTCGGACCATTATGCATATTTATGATAGAGTATCTTGTTTATGGTCCTATCAAGATGCATCCAGAGTTAAAAATAATGCCATACATGCTATTCTTCCAGTTGTTTGCTGGATTATCTGGAAAAATAGGTGTTCTGCACTTTTTGATGAAAAAGCCAAAATCTAAAATCATGCATCCTTTGACCGTTATTTTCACTAACACCCCTCAGTTTAAAGAACTTGATTGCTTATGGTGTTATGCCCATTTTCAAACGGGCGAACGATCTGGGAGGCTCCCGAACTCTCTCCACCGTTCACTTTTAGTCTCTTGTTTTTTAAAACATTTTTAACTCCTCAAATGATAAAACTGCGGAATTGTGACCCTTCTGTTCAGCCAAAACGTTAAATTCGGTTAAAACGTCAAATTTAGGGGGGAAATGGTCATTTCCTATTTTCCATTTTAAAACTTTTCCCTCTTTTCCTTTTATTTTTCCCCTCCCCTTCCCCCTCCCATTTCCCCTTCGCGTTCATGAATCTGCCGC
>JAULKK010003027.1:0-10519 GCA_032355705.1 Rubia peregrina
CCCTTTTGTTTCCAAACTGGAGTCTAACCCTACCCAGCGTCCAAAAATGGTCAACACCCCCATCTGAGCAAGAACTCAGGATTAAAGCATTCCTCAAGTGCTGGAATAAGATGGAGTTTGGCAATGTTTTTGAAAATGTGCTCCAATCCGAGAAAATGATAGTTGAGCTTGAAACTCAACTGGACACAAACTGCAGCCTACAGACTCGTATACAACTTAATGAGGCCAATGCAAAACATCTTAAAAATTTAAAAGAAGAGCATGTTTTCTGGGAACATAAATCAAGGAAGAAGTGGCTAAAAAATGGAGATCTTAACACCAATTTTTTCCACAATAGTGATAGATCCAAACACAGTAGGCTAAGGATTAATAGAATTCGCCCTCGAGGTAAATCATGATTTTACAAGTTCAATCGAATCGAATCAAGTTTGAAATATTTTAAACGATTTGAACTCGAACAAAATCATTTACAGTCGTAGGAATTTGATGAAATTTGGAAAATGTAACTATAAAAATAGTAAGAAAAGAGTAAAAAAATATTCACGCCTGAGTGAAGTCTATTACACTAAATAATAAATTAATCAAAATATGGGAAGTGATCGGGTATTAATTGGGTACCTATAATTACCCAATTTTAAATGGGTATATGGGAAGATTGGGATCCCAATCCCATTTCTCTTTGTAACCCAATGTAATGAAACCCATTTGATCATAAATCCAAAATAGAAAACAATGGAAATTTCCCATCCCATTAACTTGTATTTAATGGGTCCCAATAGTTATTGGGATTAATTGACCTCTCTAATTAAGAATAACTAAAACTTATGAAAAGTTGATATTATGAAAATATATGTTATAATGAGTCTAACAAGATATCACTCAATAGTATATATACTTATACACCAGACTAGATATGCATAATTGATACAGAATATTCTTGCTAAAGAATAGGTAAGTAGGTAGGTAGTTGCGGGAGGTTCAGAAGACTCGTTCAACGCCCCCTGTCAAGTTGGAGTCGGGCGAGATATGTCGACCACGCCTAACTGAGAAATAATACGATGAAAAGCATCCATGCCAAGCGGCTTGGTAAATATATCAGCAAGTTGGTCAGAAGAACGTAAGTAGCCAGCGGAGATAAGGCCGGGGATAATCTTTTCACGGACAGAGTGGCAATCAATTTCAATGTGTTTTGTACGCTCATGAAAATCCCAGTTGCTGGTGATGTGAAGGGCAGCTTGGTTGTCACAATAAACAGTGATTGAATGTTGAAGAGGGAAGCCAAGGTCGCAAAGAAGATACTTGAGCCATTGTATCTCAACAATGAGAGTTGCAAGAGATCGATATTCGACCTAGGCAGAAGAACGTGAAACAGTGGGTTGTTTCTTAGTCTTCCATGAAATAGGACTAGAACCAAGCATTGTGATGTATCCAGTGGTAGAACGATGGGTAATAGGTCATCCAGCCCAATCAGAATCAACAAAATCAACTAGAGAAATAGAACTAGTAGTTGATAGAAGTATGCCCTTACCAACAGAACCTTTTAGGTAGCGGAGAACTTGATGAGCTGCATTGAGTTGAGGTGAGCATGGATTTTGCATGAATTGGCTAATTGTATTAACGACATACTGAATATCGGGCCGAGTGACAGTCAAATAGTGAAGACGACCCAAAAGAAAATGATAAATGGAGGGGTCGAGAAGTGGTGTACCATTATTCGGAAGTAAATGAAAGTTTTGTTCCATAGGGAAAGATGATGGACGACAACCTAGTTGTCCTGAATCAGAGAGAATGTCAAGAGTATATTTACCTTGACATGAAAATATACTTTTGTTGGAGCGAGAGACTTCAATACCAAGAAAGTATCAGAGAGAGCCTAGATCATTAATGGAAAAGGAACTGGAAAGAAATTGTTTAGTTTTATGGATCACCGCGAGATTGTTTCCAGTGATAATAATGTCATCAACATAAGCAAGGACAAATAATTTTTTTTTACCTTTGATATATGTAAAAAGACTGTAATCTGAGGTAGACGATTGGAATCCACGTGATATTAGAGTGGAAGAAAATTTCAAAAATCATTGACGAGAGGCATGTTTGAGTCCATACAGAGATTTGTGTAGTTCACAAACATGATTATCATACTTATGATGAAAACTTGGAAGAATTTTCATGTAAACTTCTTCATTAAGGTCACCTTGGAGAAAAGCATTATTGATATCAAGTTGGTGAAGGGTCCATCCATGAATCGTTGTGATAGAAAGGAGTAGGCGAACAGTAATAAGCTTTGCAGCAGGTGCAAACGTATCATGATAATCAATCTCTTCAATTTGATTTTATCCTTTTGCAACGAGACGTGCTTTGTAATTCTTAATAGATCCATCAAAAATATATTTGATCGTGTAAACCCATTTACAGTCGATGGGTAATTTTTCAGGAGGTAAGGGGAAAAGAGACCAAGTACGATTACGCTCAAGAGATTTAATTTCATATGACATGGCAGTAAGCCGGTGAGAGGACTTAATTGCTTGAGAATAAGTTTGTGGTTCAGTGTGATCAATGATTGTGGATACAAAATCATGATGAGAGGAACTCAATGTGTTTAAAGATATGTGGTTGGAAAGAGGAAATTGAGTAGAAGGGAAGACATTTGAGCATATGAAGTCACTTAAGCGAGGTGGAGGACATCGAACTCGTGAAGGTCGAACGGATCTTGAGGAGGTAGAATTAGCAGTGATAAGTATAGGATAAGAAGTTGGACCTAAATCCCCAGCAGAGTCAATAACAGCCTGTATAAGAGATGATGGTTGAATAGGATGATCGATTTGAGAAGATTTTGAGGGAATGATAAGACCAATTTGGTCATCATTGTAGGAATGATACTTATCGGCGGAGAAGTTGAATGAGGAGTTGGCTATGTGAGAAACATTGACATAAGGGAAATGTGATTCATGAAAAACAACACCGCGAGAAACATAAATGCGACGAGTAGATGGATCATAAATTCGATATCTTTTTTTACCAAAAGGGTAGCCAACAAAGATGCCAGACTTAGCCCGATAATCAAACTTATATCGAATATAAATATTTTTGCAAAACATAAACATCCAAAAACTCGGAGTAAAGAATATGATGGAGACGTGCCAAATAATATTTCATGAGGAGATTCAAAATTAAGGAGCTTTGCTGGTAATTTATTTATATGAAAAGCAGCAGTATGAATACACTCTCTCCAGAATGAGAGAGGAAGACGAATTTGAAAGCGCAAGGCTTGAACAATATCTAGGAGATGGCGATACTTACGTTCAATGATCCCATTTTGTTGGGGTGTGGCAACACAACTATGTTGATGAATAATGACATGAGAAGAACATCTATTTTGAAATTTGGTGCAAAGAAATTCAGCTTCATTTTCTGAGTGAATGACTTGTAGTTGCGGAAGGAATATGCCACCGTTTCCAACGTTAATTTCGGAAATGCTGCTAGTAAATTGTCCATTAATTTGATTTAAAAAATGGACGATCATGCAAAAAGTGTCAGATTTATTTTTCATGAGATATATCCAAGTACATCACGAATAATCATCGAAAATAGTTTAAAAATAGTGACATCCTTTCAGAGATGGAACAGAAAAAGGTCCACATATATCTATATGAATCAATTAAAAACATTTAGAAGAACGAGAACTACTGTTAGAAAATAGTTGACGAGATGGCTTAGCTTGTGTACAAATATCACAATTAATTTTTTTTGTTTAAAACAGTATTAAATGAATTGCTTACAAGGAATTTAAGACGAGAATTCCCGGGATGACAAGGTGTGAATGTCATAAGTCAAATTTATTACATTCTTAGAAAGAAAAAGCATTATTTAAAGCAGGAACATCATCTAGATAGAAAAGTCCATTTTGCAAACTACCCCGACCAATCTTCACCTTCGAGGAACGGTCCTGAAATTGGCAGTGAGTATGAAAAAATGCGACTGCACAATCAATATGTCGAGTTCCTGGGAGACAGATAATGAAATAAATTTGAAAGATGGAACATAAAATGCATCTTTAAGAATGAAATTTGGAGAATGTTTGATGAATCCAATATGAATTACTAATGCCACTAATCCATCTGGAATTTGAATTGATAAATGATTTTTTGCAATGCATAATAATATGAGAATAATGCAAGTGATGTGAATATGTGATTTGATACGCCATAATCAATGATGTAAGAAGAAAATGCACAAGTTAGAATTTAATCTACTAAATGTGTAGAGAAGATAATATTACCTGCTAAATGTGTAAAATTATCAACTGAAGTGTCATTCGCAAGGAGAGCCATCAACTTGTTGTATTGATCAGTGGTGATGTGATTATTTGTTGCCACCAGAAGATTATGTTGAGGTGTTGGACGCTTGACTTGGCCTTCGGGAAATCAGTGCAGCAAATAACAAGTGTCTTAGGTGTGACCATGGTGATTGTAGTGGTCGCTAAAAGGGTGTGTCGCTCCTGAGGGGCGATTAGATTAGGGAGCGATGGTGTGTCGATCATTCCATGTTGAATTCCTTGATTGTTAAGGGCAGCAGATTCCACAATCGGAATGTGTTTGTCAAGTTCTTGTTGCTTTTCCTCTTGATGCGCCAAATTATATATCCGCTAGATAAAAGGAAAAGCTTCCATGAGAAGGATTTGTCGGCATACCGAAGAGAACTTATCATGAAGTTCTTGTAGGAATTTCAAAGCTCGATCTTGATTAATTTGCTCCATGATAGATTTCGAATTGGCACAAATGCACGGAGATAGGACGACGATGTTGTTCAATTCATCCAAAGATATTTCAGTTGGGTAAAATATGAAGAAACATTCATACTCTCCTGCTTTAAATTGGAGATGGACCTTTTTAGTTGGTAAATCTTTGGCACGTGTGACTGAGAGAATTGATCTGTGAGGTCGAGCCAAATTTGAGCAATGTTCTCAGAATAGAGAATACTTGGCCAAATGTCAGGAAAAACTGAATTGAGAATCCAACTGCTTACCAAATCATTGCAATGTTCAAAGTTAAAAATGTCTTTTTGAGAATCGGGTCTGGACAAGGTTCCATTGATGGGGTCATATTTATTCTTAGCTCGTAAAGCCATGGCTATAGCTCGACTCCACGTACCATAATTGTCACATGTTAGAAGAGGTGCAACGAGGACAATAAAGGGACTTTCCGAGTCATAAACATCAGATGTGGTCACTAGTGAAGATGTGTTTTTGAACACTGATGAATTAGTGTTGATATTTGATTAAGGTTGAGTTTCTGATCAGCCGTGATGAATTGACAAAAACAAAGATGAAGAAGTGTGTGTGTGTGTTTTTGTTGTTGAATGAGAGCAGCGGGCAACAAGATTTTGTAGCAAGAAAATCTGAGAGAAGGCAACATTGTTGATTAATATTGCTCGGATATTGTAAACAGTGTATTTCATATTGATAATAATAGAAGTATATATACATGAGATTCACAACAACTAATCCTACATATATGAGATTGTGATCAGACTAGATATACATAATTGATACCGAATATTCACGCTAAAGAATAGGTAAGTAAATAGGTAGTTGTGGGAGCTTCGAAATACTCGTTCAACAATTCAATTTTATAGTTAAAGTTAAGACATTTTGACTAAATGAATAGTTAAATTGCAACTTGAAATAGGATAAATGGAGTAGTATATATACGTATGATCATTACATTGCACGAAAAAAGTGGATACATCTGATGTGTGAAATTAAATTTCAAGAATTGAGGATAATATGAAATCAATTGTAGTAGTACATATTAGCTTGTTTTCTGGATGATTTCTTCTTGTTGAATGCAATGACAGAATTAGCCAATTCAGTGGGAGTATGACCTTTTTCATGGGATTACTTAGTTTGGGCTTGACGAAACAAACGTAGAAGTTAAAAGCCCGATTTAAGAGATGGAAAACACGCTCCCTACTGAATATCTGAGTTCGGGCTCGATTATTGAGCCTGGTCGTTTTCTGCAAGATTTTTCGATTCACTCCATTCGAGTGATTGTCCAAAATAGTAACCATTTTAATCAAAATTCACAGTTTGATATTCAAAATTTAAATTTATCTGTTAAAGTTATTCGCTTTTTCATTTATGTCTCAAAAACGTACTTTTCAACAAAATATGAGTACCAATTTGAATCAAAATTGCCTCACAATGATGCCTACTACTTTTTACTAAAAAAAGTACATTTTCGGGAAATTTAATGAAAGAGTGGGTACATTTTCAGAAAAAAAATTAAAAAGAGAAAAGTGCTTTTAATATACCTACCAACTTCACGTAATTGCTAATATAACATTTTGATAATTGAAAGTACAAATATAACCATAGATAGTTGGTGTAAGTGCAAACATGCCCATTCCGACAAATTTAGGGCGGAATTTGGTAAAAATACTATTTTACCCATCTGAAAATATTTAAAAAAAAATATGAAACTTACATTTGTACCCTCCAATCCATTTTTCTTCTTTTCTAATTTCTTCTTCGTTTATCTTCTCCTCCCCTTTTCTCTTTTCTCCGCCACCATTCCTTCTCCGCCATTTCTTCTTCTTTTCTCCTTTCTCCGCCACCGTTCTTCTCCGCTCTCCTTCTCCTTCTTCACCACTCTCCTTCTACGATGTGCGTCGCATGGATTGGACGGATCTCTGATGTGCGTCGCAAGGACTTGAAGGTGTAGTGGCATTAACGACTTTAAAATCGACGTGGATGCTTCGGGGATCTTGAGCTTCTGGATTTCATCGTGGAGCTTGACCTCGGAGTCGAAAAATAGGGTTTCAATGGCGCTCGATATCGATTTCATCATGGATCTTAATCTCTTCGTGAAGCTAGGGTTTAAGTGAAGGAGGTTGGGCGTAGAGTGGCGGGGGTGATGATGCTAAGGCATCTGTGGAAGGGGCTTAGCATCAGCGGCTGGGCTGGTGGTGACGGGTAGGCTAGGATTTCACGGTAGTGGCAGGTTGGAGGGTGGCGGTGGAAGGGTTGGAAGGGTGGTGTTGGAAGGGTTGGAAGGGTGGTGTTGGTGCGTGGTTGGCCGGAGGGGTGGGAGTGGTGAAGGGGATAAAAGATTGTGGTGGCGGGGATGGGGGTGGCGGTGCTGCCTAGGTGGTAGTGGTGGCGGGTCGAGGATGGTTAGAGAGGTGGGGAAGGGGTGGTGGCGGGCCGGGGAGGGTTGGAGGGGGTGGGGTGGTGGAGGTTAGAGGCACACAGTGGTGGTGGCTAGCTGGAGATGGTGGTGGTAGCGGTGGCCTGGCGGCGGAGGTGGTGGTGGATAAGGGCAAAAATTGTCCCAACACTTATAAGTTTTAGGTTAAATGATAGTTTAGTTATTTTATCTACGATCAACGTTGGTCAATGCCGGAAATAGTGTCTTATGGTTATATTGACACTTATGTCAATTAATTAGGGTTATTTTGCACTAAAAATTATCTGAGGGTTATATTGGTATTTACTCAAGTAGGTAGGATTATATTGGTCGTGAATTTCAATTGAAAGTGGGTACTATTATGGATATATTCTCTACTCCATTCCACAATTAACTTACAGTACTCCTACTATTTATTCTTGCCTTAAATATTTTTATAAGTTGATGTGATAACATAATTTGATGTGAATGATCAATTGTTGTAATCTTTTGCATGAATAATGACATGCACAAATAGCGTCAAATAGTAATAAATAATGATAAATTAAGGAATTTAGTGGGGATAAATTTGAAAAATTGAATTACTATATACTCCATCTGTCCCAGTTTAAACTGCAATTTTACTATTTCACAAGTCAACACTGTCAAACTTTGACCACGTATTTCAATAGATATAAACAATAATATTATCATATATGATATTATTTTATTCGTCGTAATGACTAGTTTATGAATATTGTCTTTTTATTTTTTTGTTATTATACGTACTTAAACATATTAACGTTCAAACATGTTTCTTGAAAATCGTGAAAAAAATTCTATGCAGTTTTAACTGGGATGGGGAGAGTATAAGAAATTTACAAACAGAGTGAATTGGTGGTAAACACTCTTTATAATAGTGAGATCCATGATTCAAACCACACCCCTTTCATGTTATTAATTAAAGAAATTTCTTGATAAAGATTAACTAGATATTAGAATAAGTCAAGTATCTGGTTGTGATTTGATTGGATATAGATAGAGTTGTTGAATAGGCTAGAGTTATACTAGCACTAGCTTTCCTTTTGTACTCTATTTATTCTCAACAGTAATAAATTTGATGATTACGGGAAATACATTCTATCATGGTATCAGAGCATGTTCTGATCCAAAGACCATAAACCATAAGCACAAGTTGGCCACCATTTTTTTCTCTTTTCTTCCGGCGCCGACTTTGCTCCCTCCCCTCTCTTTCACGTTCAAAAATTTCTCCGTTCCCTTCCCTTTTCCGATCTTCTACGACACAATTCCTGGTGTCTTACTACTTTCCAAATGGCCGAAGAAAAGTTATCGTACAACACTTTGTTTCACATGATACAGATCAAGCTAACCTCCACCAATTATCTTCTCTGGAAACGTCATACTGGTTACGTTCTCAAGGCTTAAAAGCATTTTGGTTTTGTCGACGTATGCACTTCGTGTCCGCCCCTTCCATCTCCACCACCACCACCGGCCGGTTCCTCTACTCTCACGTTCGGTGCAATCACGGCCACCCCTCCTAGTGGCACAAAGGTTGATCCACAGGTGTCCTGTCAAAATGCTAAGGCAGAGTACGATCAATGAGTTAATCAAGATCAATGGCTATGCAATCTTCTATTCTCCTTTCCCACTCCTGAGGCTCTTGCTGAGATTCTAGATTGTTCAAGATCAAAAGATATCTGGGATAATCTTGTTGCCATTTTTAGAACAGCAACACCCCAACCATTCTTCGCTTTCATGCAAACGCTCATGGTATACGTAAAACCGGTATAGTTCATGAACTCCATCTCAAATTTAAAGAAATTTTTAAGCAGTTGTCTATTATGGGTTCTCCGGTTACCAATGGTGATCAAATAGTCTGGTTCTTAACTGCTCTTGGTCCTGAGTTCAAATATTTCTCTGCCACCTTGATTAATTATTTCCCTAAGCCCTTTTACGCTGATGTCTTGTCTCGTGCCAACAACCACGAGGCATTTTTAAAGAATTTAAAGGGTTATTTTGTACCAGCACCAGGGCCATTTGCATTTTCATCAGGTGAACAACCCCCAGCCGACGTGCACCACCCAAGCCGTCATGTTCGGGTGGATGTTGCAGTGGAAGGTCTGGTTCCAGATCTGCTTAGTTTGCGGCTGGGTCCAGTTATGGTCATGGTTGCCCTCATTGTACTTGGTGTGGTCTTCCAGGACATTATGCCGCGACATGTTATAAAATGTTGGCACAGACTTATCGTTCAGACTTCACTAATTTGGCTAAAAAAAATCAAAACTCTCCGCAGTTAGAGCCATCATCTCGCACCTCATAGTGGTATATTAACTCTTGTGCGACCAGTCATATAACGTCTTTGGCTTCAGACCTTGAGAGCGTCACTCTCTATTCCAGAAATTCTCATATTTATGTTGGTAATAGTGCTTCTATTCAGATTTTGCATATTGGTGATTCTCGGATTTCTGATACTTTATGTTTATCTGATGTTCTGGTTGTGCCTGAGATTACTAGGAATTTACTGTCTTTTAGTAAATTAACCAATGATTTGAATGTGTGTGTTACTTTTGATGACCGCAACATTGTGATACTGAACAAAGTTTCCAAGGCAATTGTGGGTAGGGGTCATAGTGATGGAGGACTGTACGTTTTGTATAAGGGGGACCAACACTTGTTTCTTTTTTGTAGTAGAATAAAGGATAGGAATCCTACGAGCTTTGGCACGCTCGGCTAGGTCATGTGCCGACTGTAATCATTTCCAGTTTGCAAAAGTATGATTTACTTTCTATTTCTTCATTGTTACCTAAACCACATACTTATGCCCCTTGTGTTATGCGAAGGAATAACAGTTAGCTTTTGTTGAGAATCCAAAACAAGTTGCGCACGTCCTTGACTTGGTACATTGTGATTTTTGAGGACCATCCCCAATTTATCTGCAAATAGTTTTGCTTATTATGTATTATTTGTGGAGGATTTTTCTCGCATTGCTTGGTTTTTTCCGCTTCGTAGCAAATTCAAGTTTTTTTACACCTACCTGTAGTTGAGGCACTAGTTAAGAATCAATTTACGTCCAAAATTAAGGTTTTTCAGAGTGATGGTGATACAGAATTTCTGATTACGCGTCTACGATCTCACTATTCCTCCAAAGGCATTCCTCATCACGTGTCGTTCCCGTATACTACAGAGAAAAAATCATGAGCGTAACATAAGCACAAACATGTTGACGAAATGAGCCTCACAATCATTTTTCACTCGCATCTTCCGCTTTCTAGATGGGATGATGCCTTTGCCACTGTTGTTTATATGATTATCCGACTACCCACTCCGGTTTT
>JAULKK010003035.1:0-10518 GCA_032355705.1 Rubia peregrina
CAACCATCCAATTGAGTTACCTCGATTAGGTAATCACCAATATTTGATTCGCTTGGTCGGTTTGACAACCTGTTTGTCTTGATAATCTATTGTTGGTTTTAGGATATTACCCTTTCGCATGGCTAGTTTGACCAACTGTTGATTTTGATAATCAATTGTTAGTAATTGGATATTACCAGTTTTTTGACTAGTTAGACCAACCGCTTCTACTAGTAATTAGTTGTTGTTTTTTGGTCGTTACCTGTTTCTTTTTCCTAATTTACACACTTTTGCATTAGTTATTTATAAAGACTTGTATGAGATCACCTCACCTTGACTCATGGTAAGACAAAGGATTAAATTGCAATTATAAAATCGATCACATAATATAATAGTGCACATGTAGGGAAACAGTGTATAAGTAGTGCACACATAGGGCCACAATAAACGTGTATGCAAGTATAAATAGTGCACATGATGGGCCACAATGATCTCACTTGTGCAATAAAAATAAGTATGCATGTATGGAAATAGGCTTCATAGTATAAATAGTGCACGTGTGAGGCCACAATAAGCGGGCATGCGATAGAAATTATCATGCATGTCTGTGCGAGTCTGTGCATATTTATCTTTTTTAATTCTTAGTCTCTTTGTAAATTTTAACACACTCATTAAAGTTATGTTCACTTCTTAGTCTCTTTGTAGATTTTAAAACTTTGTCTATCTAAACTATGTCAAACTTTGATGAGTGTGGTACCCACATAAACACAATTTCAACTAATTATTGGTCATTGAGCGTGGATGTTAGTGAATGTTAATGCTAATGGTACGAGCGCACACGTGCGAGTTGACCCAAAACCATTTTATGTGGTTTTATTCATTTAATAATATATAGAATTTTAGTTAAACTAAAACAATTACTTATTGTTACCTTAAATACTAGATTTTATATTTACTGGACGAGTGTGAGTGGCACATACAAACCTTAACACGATTTAAGCAATTAAAAAGGGCAATAATTTTTTTCTAAATGATCACATAATAACTTTTTATTTATTACTACATATTTTTTCCATCCATACAACTTTCCTTCTAAAAGGAAAACATTAAGCAATTTCCCACAAGAAGGTCTATCAGGTCTTGGTTACACATCTGATTTCTCACAAGATGGAGGTTGTGCAGTTGAGACATGGTTTTTGCATTACCTGGTGCCTCATTATCAAACTTCCAATCCAATCTATATATTTAGCAACAATTTAGATATGAGTAAGGCGCATATCTTCCAACAAAGATAAACTTTAAGTTGTTTCAGCTAGACCTTTCCCAGTGATATCATAACAGAATCCAAGTGAAGGGCACCAAAGCTCCCTTGATATTCCGGCAGTGAGTTTTAGAAGTGAATCCAAATTGAAATTGGAAAGACTAATATCCAACAATTGTCCAGGCTATGACCAATAACATAGGGCGCATGGTTTTAAAATCAAAATGGTTACTCGAATCATTTGACATGTAAATCTTCCACCACTTGGAAGAGTCCTTGCACACACTTTGCCAAGTGATGCACACATTATATGCATTTTCTAATATTTTCTGCCATGCCTAGCCTATGCAGTATGTTTGCCATTATGTCCCACAACAGCTCTACCGATGACAGAGGCAACAGTGCCGAAGAGCCGGGCTTGGATTTGGGATTTTTTTCTTCCCATTGGATTTGAGAAATTCCAGATTCTCTCCTCAAACTTCTCTTAATCTTTTCAGCGAAAAGAGAGGGAAGTCCATCAAGAAATTTGGCCTTCCAGAAACTGCTATTGGCTTTTGGGAGGTTTAAAACTCTGCTAAGAAATACATCCTTATACCATCTAAAAGATGTGAGAGTCGGACACCTATGGTTTTGTAACAGAGTTCGAATATTATCATAATTAGTGGAATAGCTTCCAGTAAAATGCTCTAATACTGCTACAACTAAAGTAAAAACAGCATTAGGTTTTATCTCATTACCTTCCTGTTTAATAGAATTAAAAATTGAAGCTTTCTTGTCCTAGTTGATAAAATTATCCCACCAAGCTTTAAGCTGACCAGTAAAACCAGCAATGATCATTTGCGCAATATGTGCATCACTCTGATTGTTGCCTTTTGCGGCAGCAGCATACATAATCATTTTATGACATGTTCCAACAATTGTCCCGGGGTATGACCAATACCATAGGGCGTATGGTTTTAAAATCAAAATGGTTACTCAAATCATTTGACATGTAAATCTTCCACCACTTGGAAGAGTCATTGGACACACTTTGCCAAGTGATGCACGCATTATATGCATTTTCTAATATTTTCTACCATGCCTAGCATGTGCAGTATGTTCGCCGTTATATCCCACCGCAGCTATACCGATGGCAGAGGCGACAGTGCCGAAGAGGAGGGCTTGGATTTGGGCTTTTTTTTCTTCTTCCCACAATTGTTAGTGTCTTGGGCTTTAGCAGTTTGGACTTGAGAGTCAGGAATTAGGATGCATAGTGATTACATAGTCTTAATTTTATGTTAATTTTTTTTCTATATATATAGATCAATTGTTTATTGATGTATCTTTAAATGGCTTAGCGTTATCGTGCATATACATATTAATGAGTATGTGCATTAGAACCCATACATAGTTTAATTTCTATAATGGCGATTTAAGCTTAAAAATTATAAATGAAATTATGGCCATAAAATTTTTGTGAATAACTTGTGCTGGATAGCTTGTGCAAATAATTAATCCAACTTTCATAAGTGCACGCCTTCTATTGGAAATCTTAATTGACAAAGTCTTATTTATGGTTATTCTTTTAAAAATAGAAATAATGTTTGTAGGAAGAGAAAGTATATTTAAAAATAGTTGTTGAATGGTTTACATATTCCGTGCGAGTCTGTGCACATTTATCGTTTTTAATTCTTAGTCTCTTTGTAAACTTTTACTCACTCATTAAAGTTGTATTTAATTCTTAGTCTCTTTTTAGATTTTAAAACTACAACTATCTAAATTAGGTCAAATTTAATGAGTGTGTTATATACATAAACACAATTTTAATTAATTCTTGGTCATTGAGCGTGTATGTTAGTGCTTGCTAATGCTAATGGTATGAGCACACACATGCGAGTTGACCCAAAACCATTTTTTGTGGCTTTATTCATTTCATAATATATAGAACTGTAGTGAATTTATAACAATTAATTTTTTGGCCTTAAATATTAAATTTAAAATTCAATGGATGAGTGTGAGTGGCACTTACATACCTTAAAACGATTTAAGCAATTAAGAAAAAAAGTGCATATTTCTAAATGATCACATAATACATTTTTATTTATTCCTACATATTTTTTCCATCCAGTCACCTCTTCTTTCGAAAAGAAAACATTATGCAATTTCCCACAATAATGTCTATCAGGTCTTGGTTACGCATATGATTTCTCACAAGATGGAGATTGTGCAATTGAGACATGGTTTTTGCAATACCTAGTGCCTCAGTATCAAACTTGCTATCAAATCTATATATTTGGCATCAATTGAGAAATAAGTAATGCGCATCTCTTCCAATAAACATTATATTTTAGTTGTTTCAGCTAGAACTTTCCCAGTGATATCATGACAGAATTAAAGTGAAGGGCACCAAACCTCCCTGATTCTTCCAACAGTACGTTTCAGAAGGGAATCCAACTTGAAACTGGAAAGACTAATATCCAACAATCGTCCCTGGCTACGACCCACCGCATGGGGCACATGAATTTAAAATCAAAATGGTGACTCGAATCACGAGACATGTGAATCTTCCACCACATGGAAGAGTCCTTGCATATAATTCGCCAAGTGATGCACACATTATGTGCATTTTCTAGTATTTCTTTTTTCTAGCATTACTAGGGGACACAATAATCACACTCATGCAGTATAAACAAGCATGCATGGATGGAAATAGGTTTCATAGGCTTCATAGTATAAATAGTGCACATGTGGGTCACAATAAGCGTGCACGTGATAGAAATTATCATGCATGGATGGAAATAGATTTGTATTGTTTCACTTTTTCTCCATCCCTCGGACACATGATCCAGTCGGTATCCAACTTGACTAGCGTTGGTCCGTTGTACAAGCCACAAATTTCTTTGATCCATTAATCCACAACGCTGGCTTTGGTGGTGATGATTTTCTTAATGGTGGTGGTGTCAATTTTCACGTTGTGTCGATAAGTGTTTGAATTGGTGTCAGCATTTGATGTTGTTGAAGAAGAATTTTCCGAGGATCAAGAATAGGAAAATATATCAGAACTCTTATATATGTAACAAAAAATTATAAATAAAACTAATTTACAAGCACGCTGGTCATATTTCTAGCTCCAAATCATCCGTGATTAATTTAGTAACAAGAATAAAATAACATATTAACCAATAACAGAACTAGAAGTTAATCATATAGAGATATCAATGATAAATAAAGTATACCATATATCACAGATTATTGAGCAAATTGAGACGATAAGATATAAATAAATTCCAAATGGGATTGTCACATTTTAAAAAAAATCTAACATTGGTCACTAAACGAAAAAAGCCAAGAAGCCCATAATTTTTTTTAAAAGCTCAATTTGTATTAGTTCACGAGTTGGGCATATCGGCGGTTACGCACAGTGTGAGACAGTGCCTCCGTCTTACATCGTATGAAAACCACCATTAAAATCAATTCCAATATAAAATTTGGTTCCAATGTATTTGTTAGAGAAATGAGTTGCCTGAAATCTCATTGAAATCAGGTAGTCTAAAAATTTAAAACAAAACAAATGAACTGAAAAACAACAAACTGTTTGAACCTAAATGAGTAACTGAACATAAAGACCAAAAATTAGTTTCGAAATTGAAACATGGTAATTGTACAAGGGTAGGTCTAAAGCAGCAAGAACAATCAATTAAACTTGAAATTAAGGAATTTGAAAATTACCAACAAATCATCAGCATAGGGATGCTTTGTGTTAATCATGGGCTTCTTGAGAGTCTCCACTCCCAGTGTCACAGGTTTCCTCGAGAGCCTCCACCGGCATTGCATGTCGCTTGAAAAGCCTCCGCCACCACCTTTGCCGGTTCCTTTTATTTGATACCATCCTTATGAACCGAATAAAATTGAATAAATAAAATAGTAATAGGCCAAAGTAAAAATCAGTGAAGTATTACAATCTAGGTTTTATACGAAAGAAATCTAAATTAATACTCCATCCATCCTATTGAGTTGGCTGGATTAGGTAATCACCAATAATCGATATACTTGGTCGGTTTGACAACCTTTTTGTCTTGATAATCAATTGTTAGTTTTTGGATATTAGCCATTTCATTTGACTAGTTTGACAAACTATTGATTTTGATAATCAATTGTTGGTATTTGGATATTACCAGTTTTGTTTGACTAGTTTGACCAACTGCTTCTACTAGTAATCAGTTGTTGGTTTTTGATCGTTACCTGTTTCTTTTGCCTAATTTACACACTTTTGCATTAGTTGTTTATAAACACTTGTATGAGATCACCTAACCTTGACTCATGGTAAGACAAAGGATTAAATTACAAATGCAAAACCGATCACATAATATAATAGTGCACATGTAGGGAAACAATGTATAAGTAGTGCACACATGGGGCCACAATGAACATGCATGTAAGTATAAATAGTGCACACGAGGGGCCACAATGATCACACTCATGCAATATAAACAAGTATGGATGGATGGAAATAGGCTTCATAGTATAAATAGTGGACATGTGGGGCCACAATAAGCGTGCATGTGATTGAAATTATCATGCATTGATGGAAATAGACTTGTATTGTTTCAATTTTTCTCCGTCCCTCTGACACATGATCTAGTCGGTATCCAACTTGACTAGCGTTGGTCCATTGAACAAGCCACAAATTTCTTTGATCCATTAATCCACAATGCTGGCTCTTGTGGTGATGATTTTCTCAATGGTGGTGGTGTCGATTTTCACGTTCCGTCGTTAAGTGTCTGAATTGGTGTCCGCATTTGATGTTGTTGAAGAAGAATTTTCCTGAGGATCAAGAATAAGAAAATATATCAGAACACTTATATATGTAACAAAAAATTACAAATAAAACTAATTTATAAGCACCCTAGTCATATTTCTAGCTCGAAATCATCTGTGATTAATTTGGTAACAAGAATAAAATAAAATATTAATCAATAACAGAATTAGAAGTTAATCATATAGTGATATCAATGCTAAATGAAGTATACAATATATCGTAGATTATTGAGATAATTGAGGCGATAAGATATAAGTAAATTTCAAACGGGATTGTCAAATTTTTCATAAAATCTAACATTGGTCACTGAACGAAAAAAGCCAAAGAAGCACCTAATATTTTTTAAAAAGCTAAATTTGCAATAGTGCACGAGTTGGGCATATCGGCGGTTACGCACAGTGTAAGGCGGTGCCCCTACCTTACATCATATGAAAAACACCATTCAAATCAATTCCAATATTAAATTTTGGTTGCAAAGTTTTTGTTAAAGTAATGAGCTACCAGAATTCTTTGTGAAATCAGGCCATTTAAAAATTCAAAATAAAACAATTGAGCTGAAAATCAACAAATGGTTTGAACCAAAATGAGTAACTGAACATAAAGTCCACAAATTAATATCAAAATTGAAACCAGGTAACAGTACAAGGATATGTCTAAAGCAACAACAACAATCAATTAAACTTGAAATTAAGTAATTTGAAAATTACCAACAAATCACCAACATAGGGATGTTTTGAGTTAATCATGGTCTTCTCGAGAGTCTCCAACCCCAGTGTCACAGGTTTCCTCGAGAGCCTCCACCGGCATTGCAAGTCGCTTGAAAAGCCTATGCCACCACCCTCGCTGGTTCCCTTGATTTGATATCGTCCTTATGAACCGAACTAAAATTCAATAATAAAATAGGCCAAAGTAAAAATTAATGAAGAATTACAATCTAGGTTTTATACGAAAGAAATAGGAATTAATACTTAATCTATCCTATTGAGTTTGTTCGATTAGGTAATTACCAATATTTGATTCGCTTGGTCGGTTTGACAACCTGTTTGTCTTGATAATCAATTGTTAGTTTTTGGATATTACCCATTTCATTTGGCTAGTTTGACCAACTATCGATTTTTATAATTAATTGTTAGTATTTGGATATTATCAGTTTTGTTTGCCTAGTTTGACGATCTGGATCTACTAGTAATCAGTTGTTGGTTTTTGGTCGTTACTCGTTTGTTTTTCCTAATTTACACACTTTTGCATTATTTTTTTATAAACACTTGTATGAGATCACCTAACCTTGACTCATGGTAAGACAAAGGATTAAATTGCAAATATAAGCCGATCACACAATAAAATAGTGCACAAGTAGTGCAACAATGTATAAGTAGTGCACACATGGGGCCACAATAAACATGCATACAAGTATAAATATTGCACACGAGGGGCCACAATGATCACACTCGTGCAATAGAAACAAGTATGCATGGGTGGAAATAGGCTTCGTAGGCTTCATAGTATAAATAGTGCACGTGTGGGGAAATAATAAGCGTGCATGTGATAGAAATTATCATGCATGGGTGGAAATACATGATATACTCGGTATCTAACTCGACTAGCTTTGGTCCGTTGTACAAGCCACAAATTTCTTTGATCCATTCATCCACAACAGTGGCTTTTGTGGTGATGATTTTCTCAATGGTGGTGGTGTCAATTTTCACATTCCATCGGTAAATGTCTGAATTGGTGTCAGCATTTGATTTTGTTGAAGAAGAATTTTCCAGAGGATCAAGAATAAGAAAATATATCCGAACTCTTATATATGTAACAAAAAAATATATAAATAAAAGTAATTTATAAGCACGCTGGTCATATTTATAGCTCGAAATCATCCGTGATTAATTTGGTAACAAGAATAAAATTTGTATAATGGCCAATAACAGAACAAGAAGTTAATCATATTGTGATATCAACGCTAAATGAAGTATACAATATATCGTAGATTATTGAGCGAATTGAGACGATAAGATATAAGTAAATTCCAAACGGGATTGTCACATTTTTCAGATAATCTAACATTGGTCACTAAATAAAAATGACAAAGAAGTGCCCAATTTTTTTAAAAAAACTCAATTTGCATTAGTGCACGAGTTGGGCATATCGGCGGTAAAGCACAGTGTAAGACGGTGCTCCATTTTACATCGTATAAAAACCATGATTAAAATCAATTCCAATATTAAACTTTGGTTGCAATGTTTTTGTTAAAGTCATGAGCTGCCTGTAATCTCATTAAAATCAAGGAGTTTAAAAATTCAAAATAAAACAATTGAGCAGAAATCAACAAACAGTTTGAACCAAAACGAGTAACTGAACATAAAGTCAACAAATTAATTTCGAAATCGAAACCGGGTAACAGTACAAGGACAGGTCTAAAGCATTAACAACAATAAATTAAACTTGAAATTAAGGAATTGGAAAATTACCAACAAAAAATCAGCATAGGGATGCTTTGAAATAATCATGGTCTTCTCGAGAGTCTCCACCCCCAGCGTCACAAGTTTCCTCGAGAGCCTCCATCGACATTGCAAGTCGCTTTAAAAGCCTCCGCCGCCACCGTCGTTGGTTCCCTTGACTTGATACCATCCTTATGAACCAAACTTAAATTGAATAAATAAAATATTAATAGGCCAAAATAAAAATCAGTGAATAATTTAACCTAGGTTTTTTACGAAAGAAATCTAAATTAATACTGAATCAATCATATTGAGTTGGCACGATTAGGTAATCACCAATATTTGATTTTCTTGGTTGTTTTGACAACCTGTTTGTCTTGATAATGAATTGTTGGTTTTTTTATATTACCTATATTGTTTGGCTAATTTGTCCAACTGTCAATTTTTATAATCAATTGTTAGTATTTGGATATTACCAGTTTTGTTGACTAGTTTGACGAACTGCTTCTACTAGTTATCAGTTGTTGGTTTTTGGTCCTTACATGTTTCTTTTGCCTAATTTACACATGTTTGCATTAGTTGTTTATAAACACTTGTATGAGATCACCTCACCTTCACTCATGGTAAGACAAAGGATTAAATTACAAATATAAAACCGATCACATACTATAATAGTGCACATGTAGGGCAACAATGTATAAGTAGTGCACACATGCATGGAAGTATAAAAAGTGCACACGAGGGGCCAGAATGATCACACTCGTGCAATAGAAGCAAGTATGCATGGATGGAAATAGGTTTCATAGTATAAATAGTGCACGCGTGGGGCCACAATAAGCGTGCATGTGATAGAAATTATCATGCATGGATGGAAATAAACTTGTATTGTTTCACTTCTTCGCCGTCCCTCAGGCACATGATCTACTCGGTACCAACTCGACTAGCGTTGGTCCGTTGTAAGAGCCACAAATTTCTTTGATCCATTAATCTATAATGGTGGCTTTGGTGATGACGATTTTCTCAATGGCGGTGGTGTCGATTTTCATGATCTGTCGGTATGTTTCTGAATTGGTGTCAGCATTTGATGTTGTTGAAGAATTTTTTTCCAGAGGATCAAGAATAAGAAAATATATACGAATTATTATATGTGTGACAACAAATTATGAATAAAAATATTTATAAGCACGCTGGACATATTTCTAGCTCGAAATCATCCGTGAATAATTTGGTAACAAGAATAAAATAATATAATAACCAATAACAGAACTAGAAGTTAATCATATTGTGATATCAATGCTAAATAAAGTATACAATATATCGTAGATTATTGAGCAAATTGAGACAATAAGATATAAGTAAATTCCAAACGAGATTGTCACATTTTTCAGAAAATCTCACATTGGTCACTAAACAAAAAAAGGCAAAGAAGTACCCAATTTATTTATTATAAAAAAGCTCAATTTGCATTAGTGCACGAGTTGGGCATATCCGCGGTAACACAGTGTAAGACGGTGCCTCCGTCTTACATCGTATAAAAACCACCATTAAAATCAATTCCAATATTAAACTTTGGTTGCAATGTTTTTGTTAAAGTAATGAGCTGCCTGAAATCTCATTGAAATCAGGCAGTTAAAAAATTCAAAATAAAACAATTGAGCTGAAAATCAACAAACAGTTTGAACCAAAACGAGTAACTGAACAAAAAGTCAACAAATTAGTTTCAAAATCGAAACCAGATAAAAGTACAAGGATAGGCCTAAAGCAACAACAACAATAATTTAAACTTGAAATTAAGGAATTTGAAAATTACCAACAAATCATCAACATAGGGATGGTTTAAGTTAATCCTGGTCTTCTCGAGAGTCTCCACCCCTAGCGCGACAGCTTTCCTCGAGAGCCTCCACTAGCATTGCAAGTCGCTGGAAAAGCCTCCGCCAACATCGTCGCCGGTTCCTTTGATTTGATGCCGTCCTTATGATTGGAACTAAAATCTAATAAATAAAATATTAATAGGCCAAAGTAAAAATCTGTGAAGAATTAGA
>JAULKK010003045.1:0-31682 GCA_032355705.1 Rubia peregrina
GAAGGCGCCAAACTGTAACGGAGGGGTTTCACGGAGATGGGGAAACCTTGGAGTACATGGTATTCATTAGTATTGTCCAATAAATTTTTATTAATACAGACAATTTCATCTGATTCGTTGAATATACCATGTTTAAGGATTTGTTGCAGAAGCAGGTGATGTCCAGGGTCCGGCTCTGGCATTAAGTTAATTTGGACGCATGTCCACCACCCTGCGCCGACATTATCCGGGAATGTCACAGGTGCCTTAGCATATGTGCTTGACCCTTCCTCAGTGCGTCACTATCATCCACACGTGCACGCTGAGTGTCATCCACCAGGTGTCAGGTACAATGACATCATAAGCAAACATCCAACTCCTCCTGGAAGACAGGGTGGCGGTCGACGTCGCCATGCAGCACCTACTCCAGACATTGGTCCCTCCCAGTCCAGACCTTCTCCTGCCAGTCCAGCTTACGAGGGACCATCAGATGCTAGACCTTCGCACTGCACCGCTTCAACGATTTATTCTATTGCGTACCACACTCCATCTGGTACTCATGGTAATTTATCTCTAACTGCTCCGTTCCAAATAGCTAGCGGTGCTCCAGTTCAACATCAATCCAGTATTGTCGAGGCCGAAATGGGTATGGATGAGGAAACGCCGGATGAAAACTTAGCAGCATCTACCCATTCTCCTGTTAGAAGATGCACATCCTGCACAATACGCCCGCCACCATGTGGAACAGGAGGAAACTTTGTGGAGGGCGCCATTAGTACAGTCGAGGCGGGTTCAATTATCATTGTATTAATAATACCTATATGATTAATTCATATATAATTTAACTTCTTACAATATGGAGCAATATATAATTTACTCCCACATACATTATGCACCCAGCATTTTCTCCCATTATCTCCTCTACATTCAAAATACAAAAAAACATTGAATAAAAATAACTCATCATCTCCATTTTTAAAAAAACTTTGCATATAGTCAAATAACAACAAAATGAAAATATCATCCCACATGCGCCCTCTCCATTTCTCGTTATTCTAAACAAACAACTATTTTTATTTAAAATTTTTGGCCTATCAGTGCGCATTTTGGAAATGGGCCCTCTACATTTTTCTCTTGTAAAAAATAATAAAATTAAATCCCACATGAGGGAGCATTTCAAAAATGCGCCCTCTTCATTTTCCCTTTTTAAAAAAACTTTCCGAGCTGACTCAAATTTTGAAAAGGAAAGAAAAATTAAATCCTCATGAGGCCTCATTTTTGAAATGCGCCCTTAATATTTTTCTTTTTTCAAGAACAATTACCGGCTGCCCCAAATTTTAAAAAGAAATAAAAATAAAATCTCCATTAGGCCGTATTTTTTAAATGCGCCCTCCACATTTTTCTTTTTTCAAAAAAAATTTACCGTCTCACCCAAATTTTAAAAAGGAATAAAAATAAAATTTTCATGAGGGCGCATTTAAAAAATGTGCCCTCTACATTTTTCTCTTTTCAAATACAACTTCCGGTGAACCCAAATTTTAAAAGGCAATAAAAATAAATTCATATTTTTCTTTTTTAAAAACAACTCCCAGGCAGAAATATATTATCCAAACAAATAAAAATGAATCTCATTGAGGACGCATTGTTAAAATGCATCATTCCCCCTATGTTTCCAACCTGCAGTCAAACTCTACCAATCATCCAAATTTGGTCAACAGACCCCCTTATAAGCAAGAACTCCCCATGCGAAGCCAATTGCTAAGTCGTAGGAAAGAAGCCAATCATTAGCATTATGCAATTGTAAAAGCAGCCAAAGCATCAACTAAAAGGTACGAAGTTCTTATATTACAACCCCTAAAAAGATTGAAAATCCAACAAACAACAAAGGAAGTTCATTTTCCCCATCACTAGGATATAGATTTAAGAGACAAAAAAAAAATCAACCTTTACTTATATTCCACTAAATCCTTCACAAACACTATTACTCGAATGAGTTTAAGTTGAAACATGATATTCCAAAATGACTAATAGCAACGTAAACTCTCCCCAGAACTAATATTAACCAAAGTCATTACTGCATGGACCATGTCTCATCTGTAGTAATCTATACACATGGCACATTCCCTTAATATGTTTCTAATAGTGGCATTACGTATTACATCAACAAGTGATCAATAACCAGTAATAGATGAATAATTGAACCACAGAAGATGAACAAACAATAAGATTGTAAGCAATCACATGCAATCAGAAGATGAAGAAGAAGAGGGGAGTAGCAAGCTAACTAAATTCATCATCTCGTAAGACCTACCAAAATATTTTAGGGCTTCAAATCTCTATAACATACACCAGTAATAGAGTGCATATAAGCTAAATCTATGAAAATCTGAAAAATGAATTCAAGCATTTAGGTCACTATTGTGAGGTTGACACTTAATTTATTCATATCAAAAGATATGGGTCTACAAACTTGATAGGTGTAAATTTTCACGTAGATAAGTGTCATCCTCTGATTGTTGTTGCTATAATGCTTGATAACCCAATATATAGATTCAGGGACATATTCCATAACCAAATTGAGAAAGAGTTAATCATTACTTGTGGTAGAGAAAAAACTATGCTTCAAAGACACCACGTTTGGGTGATCCATCGTTCGCATCAACTGCAATTCACGACTCTTGTATCTTCTGTCTCGTGGAACCTTCTTTGTAGCAACAGTCTCCCCAATTTCTAAGCATTTTTCCGACAAAAACACCAAAATTAGACCCCACGTATTATTTCCAGAAAAACATTCCAGGAATAATGATGTATAATATTCACATACCTGAAAACCAATCCTAAAAGATCCAGTTCCCACCACCCTTTCTACCATAAAACTTATTTTCTGCATAAAACACCAAGAGGAATGAGAGAAGTCTTAATTTTCCTTCCCAAAAGTAAATTTTAAAAAATTTAATTAGCTCAATAACAAGTAATATGCTCTACATGAATCACTCACATACAAAGACCATCAGGCACAGAAATCAGTGTCCATGCAAAAATTTAAGATAACTCCTCTGGAAATACCACCTTCTGAAATCCAACTATCCCACATGAGAGCGATGAGGGAACAAATTTCATACCTGTTTAGGCTCTCCATTCCCCCCCCCCCAATAGTTGTAAAAATTAAGTGACAGGTGACAATATCATGACCAGCGATCATAGGATCAGACATCTCCTGAAAACGAGAAAAAATCACAAAAATAAATAAGACAGATATCAGCATATATCAAATTCAATGGCAAATCTATCCCATACAATATATACACGTATGAGAATTGAGTCAATATAAGTAACACAGTCACATCAAAATGAGAAATATCATGAAATGAAAAGATATGATAAACTTGATAAATATAACCACGTGTTTACAAGCATGTCACTGCTTTTAAAGAAACATATATCTCAAATCTCTCAAAATATCCCAGAACTTAAGGATCATCACAATGATATCCAACCTTGAATTCTATGTCTTCAGTGTCCCTAAATTTGGAGAGCATATGAATAATTGTAATGGAACAAGGATATGACCTGGCTGAGGCTATCTTTTCCCTTGGAAGCCTCTACCAGAGTGGCGATTTTGTCAAAAAAAATGTCGATAGCAAAGTGCAGCGACCTTGCGATTTGTCCATCATAGGTCCTCTTGTCATCCCTTGCAAACCAATACAGTTTCAGCTCACAAAATTGAAGAAAAAACACACAAATTGCAGTAAAACTGATATAGTGCATGTTGGTTTTTACCTAACCTCGACGATGGAGATTCTGAAGCGACGCTTGAGAGAGCAGCTGGGAGGAATTGATGTAGCTAACTACATACATGTTCTCCTCTCTATGTCCCTAACTATAAAAGTGTTGAGAATACGCTCTTTATGTAGAAAATGATGCCTTTACAGATTTCCATTGGACATCTTCAAATTTTATTCTAAATATGAAGTGTCCAAATGTCTTACCCATGTCGATGTGTCAAAAATTTGACAAATCTAAACAAAGAGTCCAGGTACCATAAACTAAAGCAAGAAAGTGATCAATGACATCTCCAAATCCTGTAAACCAAGGTTACATGTTCTACCTAACCAATGATTCATAAAATCACCTTATAATCATATGCCAGTCAAGCAATCAATAGAAAAAATCATTCTGATGCTCCGAACCATCTTTTAATTTGTTCCAAGATCAGGGTATTCAAATCAAGTAATTCAATCTTGATTTTAAACTCATAGTTTGACTAGGGGAACTTTCTCTTCTCTAAAACCATTGATCACTCCAAAACTCATCATTCTTCATCTGCAAAGGAAATGGTTGCAACACCGTTTCCGTTTGATGAATGTTTCCAATTTAATTGCAAAAAATTAGTATGATCTATTTGTGTCTTTTTAATTAGACTTGTTTGAGAGACTCAACACCCCAGTACTGAGAGATGTAGAAACAAATACAACAGAAACCTTAGTGGATACATGGTATCTTGCATGCAGAATAAAAGTGATGCAATACTAAACAGATTGGTGTATCATAAGAGAAATGAGAATCGAAATACATAACTGAAACACCCACCGAAGTAATCAAAGATCATTTCATTCCCGATAAAGCCTAGAGGCGGACATGTAAGAAATGTAAGAACTGGCAAAAAATAATCAGGATACTTTCTATTAATAGTTAAGTTAAATGGCAATGGCTGAAAAAGTTTGTGCCTAGCAGACCTCTCATAGCTCCATAATAATAGCAAACTGACCTCACTTGCAGATACTCCAAGCCCCTCATGCTTTTAGAAATAAGAGTCTACAATAATCTTAATCTTACACATGCAAAAGGAACTTGATATTAAAACTTTTACGGGGGAATATCAAATGATATTCATTTATCACAAAGCAAAAGTGGAAAATATAGTAGAAATTAATGGACCCTATATCTTGATATTACAATACTGCGCATCCCCTTTTTCAGTATGATCAAACTCGGAGAGTGGCATCACAATTGACTGCAACTTTACTTTTCCACCTTGTTTGTTCTGATTCCGTGTTATATTTCATTTCATTAAATAAATTGGAAAGGTAACAAACAGAATAAACCGCACTCATAAAAACGATAACAACAACAAAACAATTTACATAACAACACCTGATATTCCATAAATTTTTCAGCATGATCTCTCTCCTCCTCACTGGACTTCTTCAAAAAACTACATAATTTTTTAAAAACATAAGACGAAAGTTTAGTTGCATACTCAACATCAACCTGTGAACAAATCTCACAACATTATAGAATATCACTTTGCAATACACCTCAGAGTAACGTTATCTCTGTCAAAATAGGCGAACATAGCGTGGTAGACGTATGAAACATTATACTCCATGCTGCAAACCAAAATTAAAATTCATTAATAAAATAAGAGAAAATAAGAATCAAACATCACGAGAAAGGATTTCATGAAACCTACTTCATTTGTTCATTAATGGCGGCCTCGCAATCGTCGATGTACTTCTGGCGAGCGAGAGAGAACTGAAGAGCCGCAGGGACGAGATTGAGCCCCTTCTTAGCCTTCTTGAAGGGCTCGAAGATGACTCCAGTGAGCGACTTGCTGTCGGAGGACTTAGTTGAGCTGATGAGTGGTTCGTTTTTGCAAGCCGACGAGAGTTTAAACGACAGCGTACCGTTGGAGGGGGAAAACAGGGGGCTTTGAGTCTCCCCCTTGAGTAGGGAAACCGGCGGTACCACCTTGATGATCATTTTAACACGGAAAATGAGAGAAAGAATCTGGAGAAAGTGGAGCGGAGATTGAAAGTTTGAAGGGGAGGAAATGTGAATGCTATGAATCCCCATTCTCTGGGGAAAAAATCACGCCATAAATTTTGAATTAATCATGTCGGCGAAAAGAGGGGAAGAAGGTTCGGTAGAGATTCGACCAAAGTCTGAAACGTCCCAAATTCCATTGAAGATCAGATTAATTACGAAACTGTCATTCATCAAACAAAATCATCTCTTGCTTTATAGTTTCAATATAGAAGAGAGAAATTCCTCTTCTTTAAGAGTAGAGGCGTCTAAGTAGCACTGGTACTATTTTGGTTACGGGTACGGGTACGAAAAATGGTAAATTGAAAATTAGGGGGTATGAGTACAAAATGGGTACAATAATAAATTAAAATTTTAAAAGATATATATATATATATTAATAATTAATCATTTTTATATCTATGATGATATAATTTTATATGGTAAACAATTTAAAATATATGAATGCAAATCCAAATGTAGTTCAAACTTAATATTTTGGGATATATACAAATATAACCCTACTTACTTGAGTAAGTGTCAGTATAACCCTCAAATAATTTTTAGTGCCAAAACGACCCTAATAGTTGATGAAAGTGCCAGTATAACCCTAAAACATTATTTCCGGCATTGACTGACATTGACCGCACATAAAATAACTAAAATGTCCTTTAACCTACAACCTAAAAATGTTAGGACAATTTTTCCCTCAGACCACCACCACCGCCAGCTTGCTGCCGCCTGCCACCACCACTTTTAACCCTCTTCATCCAACCCCACCACCCCTACCTTTCCACCCCTGCCACCACCGTGAAACCCTAGTCCACCATTCTTGCCGCTCGATGACTAACCCCAGCCACCGAAGCCTAGCACCACTACGTCCGCAGCTCGATTCCCATCCATCATAACAAAAAATGTAGTGCCACCACATCCTCCACTCGATGCCCATACCTTGCAAGCGAACCCTAGCACCACCACCTTTATCACTTGACGCTAGGCCCATGCCATCGAAATCCTAGAACCACCACCTTCTTCGCTCGACATCTAGCCCACGGCACCAAAATCCAAGTGCCACCACCTCCGTCGCTCGACGTCCAGCCCCTGCTACCAAACCCTAGCTCCACCACTTCTATCGCTCGACGCCCCACACCAGCCATCAAAACCCTAGTGCCACCACTTCGATGCTCAATGCCTAACCCCTGCCACTGAAACCCTAGTTCAACCACCCCCGATGCTCGATGGCCAGCTTCACAGCTTGACGTCACCCACCTACTGCAGGCAAAAAATTTTTGATGACGGAATTGAAGAAATCAAAGAGAAGAAGAAAATGAAGAATCAATCAAAAAAGAATAGAGAGCTAAATGAGAGAACAGTAAATCAAAGAAGAAGAAAAAATGGAGGTCAAAGAAAAAAAAACAAATCGAAGAAGCAGCAAATGAAGAAGGCGGAAGAATAGTAAAGAAAGAAAATAGAAAAGAAGAAGCAAATGAAAAAAGGGTATAATCGTAATTTTAATTTATTTTCATTATTTTTTCCTAGGGGAAAATGCCTTTTCATATAATTCTGACTAAAAGTTACCATAATAGGTACATATGCACTTACCTTCACAATCTAGGGTTATATTTGCACTTTTCATTATCAAAAGGTTATATTTCCACTTAAGTGAATTAGCTAGGGTTATAAAAGCACGTTTCTCTGATATTTATTACAATAACTAGCAAATAAACTACATAGACTATAGTTCAATGTCTTAAACAATATGACCAAAATAAAAAAATACAAAAAAAAATTCATTGTCCAAGTCAAATAAAAACAGAGCAATAAGCATTCCAAGTGAATGAAAAACATCATTTTAAACAACAAATTCATTCTAAAAGTCTGACTCGTCAAATGAGAGGCTCGCAAACTCTAAGAATCCAACATCTTCCGTAGAGTCAAATGCATCACCACTAAGAAACTGAGGTATTTCCTATCTTTTTTAGTTTGGGATATTAATTATTTATTTATTTATTCAAATTTAAATGGGTATAACGTACCCAAATCATACCCAATATTATTGACCGTACCCTTGACTGCATCATAGCAAGTTGACCATGCCCAAAAAGTCAAACCATGCTGGTGACATTTTTTTACCATACCCAGTCTGAATCTGTACCTAATGTGTACTCATTACGGATACCATAACTTATTTACCGTACATGCGCTACCTAGAGGGGCGGAGGCTAACCATTAAGGGGTTGGGGATTACCCTTTGTTCTAGGGGTGGCAAAATAGATCCGTAACCCACGGGTCAAGTGGGTTATTTATTTTTAAATCCGGGTGGGTATAGGTAAAATGGGTAATGAATTAAATGAGTAATGAGTTAAATAGATATTTTAAAAATATGCGTTAGGAGAGTTAGGTTTGAGGGTTCACCGTGGGTATACTCATATGGGTAAATCCGCAGGTTTATCCATATAGGTTGTTACATAAATCCATATGGGTCACTATACGGGTTAAAACCCATGCGTTTTACCTATATGAGTTGGTAAATAAACTTATATGTGTTTATATGGGGTGAAACCCACCGGTTTACCCTTTTTGACCCATATGTTGAATATTTTTTACTTGCGGGTTGACGGGTTTCAACCCAACCCATTTGTGACCCGACACATTTTTTACCCATCATAAAATAGGTCAAAATAGGTCATACCCATATGTTTTAACAGCCCACATTATCCAACCCGTATTTGACCCGACCGCTCATTTGCCACCCTTACTTTGTCACATGGTGTGCCCTATTCTAATACCCTAGTCTCCTGATTTGGGGGAGACTCTAGCAATCTCTCCAAACCTGGTTCTTTCGTTGCCGCTGAGTATGACTTAATTGTACATCAGACACAACTCTTTTTGCAATAGATATTGTAATGAATGCAATCAATGTCGGCCCAAAAATTTAAGAAAGTTGCGCCTTGATGGGAAAAAATGGGAAATGTAAAAATATAACCCTATATAATTTAGAAAGTGCAGTATAACCCTAAGATAATTCTTAGTGCAAATATAACCCTAATTACTTGGCGAAAGTGTAAATATAACCTTTTGGTGACATTTCCGGTGTTGACTTGAGTTTCCGGTAGTTGACCTTATCTGAAATGACGAAAAATTCCTTGGACCAAATGTTGACACTCTTCACACCCATTTCCTTCACTCGGGTCAAAGACCCACCTGCGCGCCCAATTATCCTACGCCAGAAAATAAAGAATACCACCATCCCAAGCGTCTATATCATGAAATTTTCTAGCAGCAAGTCTGGTGTGTATTCGGGTTGTTCTAGGCACGGAAAAAGACAAGCCATTTCGACCTAAAATCTTGGCAAATTTTTGGTTTTTGTCCCCAATAAATCTATTCGCCATGACCAATAGAGTCAGAGTTGAAGCTCACCGGGATCTAGGAAGATGGCAAATGTTTTTGCCACTGACCCAAATTTTCCTCATGCGAACATTTATGGTGATGAATTTGTTGAACACATGAAGAAAATGGGTAATTCTGACAAGAAAAACTAGGCATAAAATTGGATTTGGTGGTCTAACAAAAGCGTGGGTGGGGTGCTAGCGGTGAAACCTGGATGGGGAAGCTTCATGATGGTGTTGTGGCAAAGGTGCCAGAACCGGGGGGTCCGCCGCTTGTAACATCTCCACCCTCCACCACCGCCACCCTTTCACCATATCCACTCTTTCACCATCTCCGTTCTTTCACCATGTTTTCCTTCACCATCTCCGCCCTTTCACTATCATCTCCACCCTTTCACCATCGCCACCCTTTCACCTTTCACCACCTGCCACCCTTTCACCATTCACCACCTTCCACCCTTTTACCATCTCTGTTTGCCTCCCTCCATCGCTTCCTGAACCATCTCAACCCTCCAACCATCCCTCTGAAACCATAGTCATCTTCCTTCCACCACCATCTCCGCCGACCACCTAGCCTCCCCCTAAAACCATGGCCCACCACCCATTTCAACCCGCACCTCCGAAATCCTAGACCTCTCCCCTTCCACCACCATCTCCTCCATCCACCCACCCCCCTAAAACCCTAGCCCATCACCAATCTCAGTCAGCGCCACCACCCAAGTCGTTCGATGCCCAACCCTCACCATCTTTACCCCTTCAACCTTGCTACTTTTTTGGAGAATGAGAAGCACAATTCGACACTCGAAGCACAAATTGTTGGAGAAGGAGAAGGAGATACCGTAAAAGGAGAGAAATGAAAAATGAGAATGAGAGAAGGGATATAATAAAGTTTTCTAATACCCACGGGATAAGGTTTGTAGATGCTGTCATGGATGGAACGAGATTATATGATTTGGTAGTTGACGGGAAATGCTGGAACGTCGATAGCAAACAAATGATGGCCAAGCCCCTATTCCTGGGGTTAGATTATTTCCTATTATAAGCCTACTCGGATCAGAACTAAACTAGTGGATTCTCTTTTGCCTATCGGTCGACTTTAAGCAACCTTTGCATTTCCTGCTGAGATCCCAAGTCTCCAAGTGGGTCCCCATGACCTTTTCTTTTAAGATAATTATGCTCGTGTGTTGTAGGACTTTTAGCTCGGCAGTCCTCTGGGTGGGTTTGTTTATCCTTCTAGTTTCGAGTGTGTTCTAGGATATTTATAGTGGGCCATAGGCACAATTTACAGTGGTTCCCTAGAGAAAGTTATCTCGATCAGTGGCTGTTTAGTCCATGGTCCATTAGATGGTCGGTGCAAAGCTAGAAGCTGGGACACATTGAGTCCACTCATTCTCATCCTTTGCTTCAAGGCCTGTCCCTCGGTGTGGTCAGTACTTCATACTATCAAGCAGTGAAACTTACACTTGTTCACTAATTATGAATGTTCACCAGGGCCTCTTTCCTCTTCTCGTTTCTTCTCACTCGTAAGGGTTATGGATCCCACAAAGGGAGCGTGAGTCGAGTGAACATCTTATCCATTAGCATGAACTTTACTCACATCTGATCCCCAATTATTGTTCAACACCAATAATAGTGTGTTGGATGAATTGTGACCTCGTACGATCATGTCGGGTGAGAAACAGCCACTTCGTCACAGTACTTACTTATGGGCTAATAGGTCACACTTCGGCCAAGTATCTTATGAGAAGATTCCCGAGAGCCAAAATTATTGAAGAAATGCCCATAGAAATGGGTGCATCATGACACGTAAGATGTATCGCCTGAATGAATTAGTTGGTACTAAAAATATTAGAAAAAGTGAACGAAAAGAGTAATAATAAGTGAAAATGACAGAGACACTTTCCAACCAGAAAGTAAAGTTCCCACTGATGGTACACTTGATGTGGGTGAGTTGTAAGATCACATCTTTGGAATAAAATCCCATTAGAAAAGGAAATCGAATTAGAGATAAGCTGCCTATGAGCATAGGTAAAAGGGAACGAGGAGGCAATCCCACTGCCATCTTTCGCATATCTTGCTCATCAGACATGGCATGAATCACCAAACCTGCACTCATGAATAGTAATGCTTTGAAAAAGGCGTGATTCATTAAGTGAAAGACGCTAATCGAATGCTAGAGATTTAGCAAGAAAAGATCATATAGCCTAATTGACTCCAAGTTGAATAAGCTATGATCCTCTTTAGATCGTTTTGTAATATTCCAATGGTTGCTGCAAGAAATGACACCATAGCTCTTGCAAAAGTAATAACAATCAAAGTCGTAGGTGGGTATGCAAATAAAGGGATCACCTTGCTATCATGAAAATGTTATTTGTTACCATAGTAGTTACATGAATCAAAGAGGATACTGGAGTGGGACCCTCCATAGTACCGGGTAACCAAGTATGCGATCCTATTTGTACAAATTTCCCTATAGCACCAATAAGTAAAATACAAATAAGAGTTATGGAATTAAATCTCATATTGTAAGAAATCCAAGAATTTCCAGGGGCACTAGCACAAGAAAAAATGGTTGAAAAGTCTACTATTTTAAATAGAGAAAAACAAACTGAAATCCCAGGAGTTAGTCCAAAATCACCTACTCGATTGAGAATCATAGATTTGTAGGTGCTCTATCCGCCTGAAGTCGTGTAAACCAGAAACGAATTAACAAATATGAAGCAAGACCTACTCTCTCCCATCCCAGGAATAATTGAAGAAAGTTATATCTAGTCACCAACATTGGCATAAAAAAGTAGGAATGGATAAATAACACATAAATTGAGGGTTATGCATATCCTCAGACATATATGAAATAGAATAAAGATGGACCAAACTACTTATGAATGTAACCATAGTTAACATCACTATGGTCGGGCTGTCGAACAAGGGGTCAGAAGTGAATCACGAGTCAGACCAATTGGCGAATCGAGCAAGCTCCCATAGCATACAATGATGTGGTGGTAAACCTCTCCTTCTAATTCAGTGCTCTCCAAACCATTAGGGAAGGTTTCCCATCACGCGGCTCACCAACTTGATCTTCCGCGGGAATTATATGTCCGAACAGTTAAGGAAAAAAGGTAAGTTCTGACATTCTTTTGCCACTCAAGTGCACGACATCATCCTTGCTTATGCTCCTTCTTCCCTTCCCTAATGAAACAGTCCACTTCCTGCCTTAGTAGTCTCAAATAAGGGGGTACTACGACCAAAGAAAAAAGCTAGATCAAGAAAATAGGGGTACTACAAGCCCTCAACCCCACACTTCTAACCAGCTTGCGCGGTTTACCTGTTCCACCAACTATACCTTAAGACTAATTCAGTCGATACAAAGTTGCACTTGAAGTGGGGGGTGTGTTGACCCTATTGGGATGGGGCCTTCCCCAATTCAAACTTAGGTAAGTGCTTTCTAAACATATGTAAAAAAACCTATTTCATTTAGTTACTTAATGCTTACTATACCTAGGTTATTTTGGATTTCTACTACATGCTTTAACTATAACTCCATCTCTATTTATTGGGTTGAGAAAAATAAGAATTATTCAAAATTACTATTTGAAATGAGCAATTCATAAAACAAAATCTTTCTGTGACATTTTGCTTATTCAATAATTATATCTCATCCCAATTATGAATTGACGATCATTGAGACTTATATCCATTCGTATTAATATTTAGGTATAGATATTCTTTTTTTTAAAACAAATTGAAATGATTGAAATTTTTCTGTTTCGAATCGTGTTAGGTTTAATTCATATTATCCTCGCCAGATTATTTGTGTCAGCGTATTTACAATAGGGACGTGGTGATCAGTTAGACCTTTGATTAATTATTATCTCTTTTTTTATTGACCTCCTTTCTTTTCATTTTTTATACATAGGAGGTGTATTTCCAATTGTTGTGAAATTACTGAACCTAGATCTAGTTCTGTCTAATTTTGACCTAAGACTAAAAAATCACGCTTTGTAGGATTTGAACCTACAACATCGAGTTTTGGGTCTACTTATCTGCCAGCCGTGTCGGGTCTTCCACCCAATAGGGATGGAAACCAACCTAAACCTAGCCCTAATAGAACCCCCTTCATGCATATCCATACAAGATCTTAGTAGGTCACTATTTTTCATTTTTTATAAAAAGAAAATCAGATGGGTAAAATTAACTTTTCATCCTAGTCTGGTCTCAAACTGTCAGAAAAGATTTTATTTGCACATAAACAAACTATCTAGGGTAATATTTACACTTACAATTATCACAGGGTTATGTGTGCACTTTCATGGGTTATATATGCACTTCCCTCAAATAACTTCTGTTTAGTATTTTTACTTCGCTAAGATGATATTTTCTGAAAATTTCAGCATGGATGTTGGATATGTTGTTAATGGAATTATATACTTGCTCGCTAGTTGGCTTTAAATAAAGGAATGCTCATGAAAGATGGAAAAACAGAAGCACTCATAACTGTAAGATTGCATAATCCCATAATGGGTGATTCATTATCATTTACTATAAATAGGTTGTACAAGAGAGTTTGTCGTATCTATAACTATGTTATTCTAGGTAACTAAATATTTAGATATTTACTGTCTAATACACCCCTCAGTCGGAGCGGGAAGAGGACGAACACTTAGACTAGATTGAAAATGGAGAAAAATATGTTGTTTTAGCCCCTTAGTAAAGATATCCGCATAGTGGTACTCAGTAGGAACACGTGAACAAAACCAACATAAAGATACTGCTCATTACTAGGGTGGTCATGGGGTGGGGGTATGGGAGAGGCAGGTTGAGTGTTTAGGACCGACGTGTGAGGTGATGTGGGGGACGGTGTAGAGCGACGGTGGGCAGAGGGTAGTGAAGGAGGCGAAACAAGTGAATGAGGTGACACAGGTGAAGGAGGGATAAAGGGAACACAGGTGGCGGTAGTGTAGGTATATGGGGAAACGTAAAGGTGGGTACGGGGATAGGAGAAGGGCGTATGGAAGGAGGGAGTGATGATGCGACATGATCGAGGATGATGGGAGAAATGAGGTCAAATGATGGATCAAGAAAATTATAAGCGGAGGCGGAGACACTAGTTAACTCAGAGAAAGGAAAGACTATTTCATCGAATGTGATATGACGGGACACAGTAACCTCTCTAGTGAATAGGCAAGACAATGATATCCTCATAATTGGTTTGGATAACCGAAGAAGACACAACGAGAAGAGCGAGGTGATAAATTTTAGGGCATATTGGAAGAAAGTTTGGGGTAACAGACACAACTGAAAACACCTAGATGGTTGTATGTTCTTTTAGAAATAGCGTGGAAGCGGGAGAGCGAAAAATAAAGACCTTAGTGGGTAAGATGTTGTGGAGGTGAGCAGCAGTGTGTATATAGTAGGGTTAGGATGATTTCATTTAGACGACGAATCATGCACTCAGCTTTACCATTTTGAGAGGAAGTCTGTGGAGCTGAATAGCGGAAGACTAGGTGATGTTTCGTGGTAAATTCTTGGAAAGAGGAGTTATAAAATTTGTGACCAAGGTCGCATTGAAATGATTTAATTTTACGCTGAAATTGGGTTTGAATATAAGCATGAAATTGAAAAAAAAATTGAAAACACCCGAGACTTGAATTTTAGAGGATAAATCCACATAATAAGTAAAATTATCATCGAAGACCAAGTAATATTTGTAAAAATTTTACTCAAAATAGGCAATGTACACAAATCAGTATGAATAATATCAAACGGAGCAATAGTAGTGGAAGCGGAATAAAAAAACTGAAGTCGTTTATGTTTACAGATCTGACAAGAGTTACATAAACTGGAGCTAGGCACTTTAGTGAAAGAAATGCATAATTGAGACCAAAGATGATGAAGAACAGGGGGACTAGGATGGCTAAGGCATGAGTTCCAGATGTCCAAGGAAAAAATGACAAAAGACTGAGCATGGTGGAAGTGGAAATAGATGACTGATAGGGAGACACTGGATAAAGATCGCTTGCACTATTTCTCCTCAAAATAGTCTCCCCATTCTGGGAATCCTTCACAGAGAAACCAAATAGATCAAACTCAACGGTAACGTTATTATCTTTCAAAAACTGTCAAACAGAGATAAGGTTTTTGACAATGTGTGGTGTATGAAGGACATTGGTAACGTGTAGGGTAGGACTTGGGGTGGTTAATATAGACATACCAGAACCATAAACCACAATAATATTGTCATTAGCAAAAAGAATAGAATGAATATTGCTCCTATGTAAAGGAGAAATCATAGTACCTGCATCTAAGCTGAGGTGGGATGATGCCCCAGTATCTAATGACCACCGTGGGTCGCCATTGGACTGAATCGTCAAGGCTTGGAGTTCCTGACCAAGGTACATCGGCTGCGTATGCCTTGCCCTGGCCGTAGCCGCGAGGCAGACCTGGTGGACACAGCTGGCAGATCTCGCCAGAGGGCTGCACATCGGAGCGGGATACCAGGGCTTCCATGAGGGTGCCCAACTTGGAGCAATGGGGCACGGTGTCAGTGGAGGTCCCTACTGTAACACTAAGGGAGACGACGGAATCCACTGCGGGATGGCAGAGCTGGGCTGCTGGCAGCCGTGCCCTCTGCTGCGGTAGGGCCGTCGTTGGTTGGAGCCGTGAGAGGCGGCGTACGGCTATGTTGGTAGTGAGTTTGGGGATATTTCTAGGGTCGGCGGTGGAAAAACCATGGCCTTCGCGGGTTCTTCTTGGCCAGTGCGACGGTGCTGCTCCGATTCAAGCATGCTACAAGTAGTCCCAAACGTCGGCATTGTCTGGTGAATTTAAGAGGCAAACGTATCAAATTCACTTGGCAAACCTCGTACAAGTTGAAGCACCGGACGTTGGTCACTGTCAGTAGCGTTAACATCCTTCAATCGGCCAGCAAGTTTACGTAGACGATTACAGTATGCCTCAAGACACTACATAACCTCAAGTTTCAGATTGTTGAACTCCTGCTCCAGAAATGTTGCGCAAGCACTCATATTGTTTGTGAAGATGTTCTTCACACGAGTCCAAGCGGCATGCGCAATGGATTCATCTTCAAGAACCCGTGAAAGGAGGTCATCGCTAAATGTTTCCTAGATCCATTGTAGAACATGGGCGTCAAACTCACACCAGGTGTCAAAGGCTGCATCATTATCGGCAGGAGGCGGCGTACTGTTGTTGCGCGCAAGAATTTTGTAACCCTTGGCATGTAGCTTGGACAGACGTACCCAGGAGGCATACGTGGCCTTAATGCCATCCAAGACGCGAACTTTGTGCTGGAAGCACAACTTTGTTACTACCTTACGGTGGCGGAAGCACAACTCGGCTATGGTTTCGCGATCAAAGTGTGTTTCCATAGCAACGATCAAGAAAATTTTAGGGTTAAGCGATCTATGTTGTCGTAGCTCTGATACCATGTAAGATTGTGTAATCCCGTAATGGGTGATTCATTATCATTCAGTATAAATAAATTATAAAGTAGAGTTATACCATATCTACAATTGTGTTATTTTAGGTAACTATATATTTACATATTTACTGTATAATAATAACATTTAATTTTGATCATATTCTATTGGAACGTACACGAGATTTCATACCTTCACATTGTTTTAAAAAAACATCTGTGCACAGTATTTTCATTAGACTGTACCTACAAACATCTACCAAACATCCTTTGATATGTATGTAGCACGATGAGCGTTTGAGTGAAAAAGGTACAAAAGATATTATGTTCAAGTAAAATAGGTAATGGTGGTGAAAAATGAAATAGGAAAATAGAAAATTATGAAGTACAAATCCACCCCAAAGTATGGAGGAAATGAAAGAGTCGCCGCTTCAGAATTTTGATTCTTTGGTGCAAAGGGGGACACAAAAAAGTAGAGATTGAGCTCTCCTTAACTTAGGAAACTGCAAAAATGACATAGCCATCAGCTTATAAACATCTTATAAACATAAGCAAACTTCTTATAAACATATTGGAATCAATATTTTCTTCATCTATGCAGAGTGAACTTACCAGAAAGCTACTCCTGAGAAGTTGCAGGGAGGTGAATGTGCACTTGGAGGTCAGTATTTCCCATATCCATCTGTCCATGTACCATCTCAGCTGATTCTGCAGTACCACGGCTGCAAAAGTGTACCTCAATCTTCTGCAGTGTGTCCAGCTCTCCTATTTCACAAGGGATTCCTTTGAGTTTCTTGCATCTCTGCAGAACCAGATGCTCCAAACATGGAACACAATAGGGCAATGTCAAGAGTTTCGAGTTTTAAGAATTTGAGACTTGGGAACTCTCCATCATTCACATCCCAAGTATCACCCTCAAAGCATTTTAACAACAATTTGAGCACCGCCAGATTTGGCAAACATCCGATCTTCCAAGGGAGGTGAAACTTGGACAGAGTCAGCTTTTTGAGGTTGTGGGGTAAGTTAAATTCACCAAAATCATAGCTACCATGGTAGACCACCTTAAGTGATTCTAGCTCATTCAGACAGTCCAATGCAGGAGATCTATATCGCCTACCCCCCTCGTAGACATCCCACCACTCCAAAAATATACACCTTAATTTTTGCAACTGCCACAACTTGGCTAATATCTCACGAGTGAAAACATCTCTGTGACAAAGAGATGGCGTCGCTATTGATTCAATATCAGAGGTATTTCCGCCTTAAGGAGCTCTGAAAGCAGCAAGGTCACAGATCAACAAATGCCTCAACCTCCTGAGATTCCAAATCTCCCTTGACAAGGAGAGTCTACAACTTACAGAGATTCTCAATTGATGATGGAACAACATGCATTGCCCTTCGAACAGAGAGAGATCTCAGTTGAACCAAGAATTCAAATCCGTGAGGTAAACCTCTATCGATTTTCAACTGCGCAAAGTCAAGAACTCTAAGAATTTTTGTACAATGAACTACAAATGAGAAGTGGTTGGTATTCACATCATCAAGACCCAGGGGCCTGGCAGGATCAGTGACAAATAAGAGTAGAGATCGAGCATGTGGATAGTTATAAGGCCTCCAGAACATCAGATCATTTAGACCTGCATGAATGCATAGTATGGGTGGATCCTCCCTCAAAACATTTTCAGACTGAGGGTGTGAGGCATTCCAACAGGTGAAAGTTGTTTCATTTCCATGCGAAAGTAATAGAAAATTCTCTTCTTTAGTAGTCTCCAAGCAAAATTGAAGCAACAGATCATGATGATTCCTCCTTTTCTTTTTCTTCTCACAACCATCACTAAGATTTGACCAACCAATTCTTTGACATAACCCCCACCTACATCCTCTGCGTTTATCCCCTTTTTTCAGTACAAGCCCTTCAGCTATCCACAATGACACTAGTTTCTGGACTAAAATTTCTGTCTTCAGGAAAAATCCCAAAATATAAGAAGCAAGGTTTTAAATGATCCGGTAACTGCATGTAGCTCAATTCCAGTACCCCATGACCTTTTTTATTTTCAACAAAGCTATGTTTCCTCAAACTTTCTGCAATCACATTCCACTCAAGTTCAGTCTTATCTTTATCTTTGAGAATACCGGCTACCACCACAACCGAAAGGGACAGTCCTCTGCAGTACTCGACCACTTTCTCTCCAAGTAACATTTTCTGCAACTGCCAGCTTTCTTCTTTGGTAAACAAACGAAGATTAAATGGAGCACCATCAGATTTGATTTCGAGGGACACAAGTTCAGATCGACTTGTTAAAAGAATTTTACTTCCATTGGCCTAAACACAATCAAGTACCTCTTTCCTTTTAGACTCTTACACAACATCTCCGCCAAATCATCATCACTCATTCTCTGAATTTTTCCATCATCTACCTCAATAACACCATTAAGTATATCAAGCAACAAGCCTCTTGTGGCATATACCTGGGAAACGCAACACCACCAGTGAATGGGGAAGTAACAAGCCATTGTGCGTCTTTTGTATAATTTATGGGCAAGGGTTTTCTTCACAAGTCCCGGCATTCCAACAATTGAGACAATGTCCAGGCTCTTTGATCCCCTCTGGAGTTTGTTGCTTATCTTTTCTGCTTCATCAACAAAACCAACCACCTCTTCTTCATCCAAGGTAAAAGTTTTGAATACTTCATCTGAACCACCCACCTCCTCAGAATCTGGAAAAATTTCATCATCAATAGTCTCTCAAATTTGACTGATCTCTGCCTTGAGAAATTTTTTATTGTCAACAACATGATCCAGCGATAAGTTATGAAACCAATGTTTTCGACTGCCTATTGTCATGAAGTCGATGTTGAACTTTGCCTTGTATGCCAAGTTCACAATTTGCTCCTGTATTAGTTTAAGCCCCTCCACATTCTCCTTCTTCAGCTTCTCCAACACCTTTCCAAGCAAGGACCTAAACATTAATAGCTCACTAAGTATTGTTCCATTTGCATGTTTCATAGAATAATCTATAAATTTTCCCTAGGACGTACCACATCTTCCAATTATTGCAATAAAAAATCAAGGTAACCCAAATTGAGAGTCCTAGGGAAATACCATGGTAGGTGAAATTTGGTTTTACCTAAATTCGTTTAATTACCACAACTATGTTCCAACATTAATTATCTAACCAAGTATGTAAACATAATAATAGAGACACACAAACTTGGTTACACAGTTCGGTGAAATTCAGCTATATCTGTGAGGCCTATCTCAGTTTAGAATAAATCCACTAATTAGAAAGATAGAGTACAACGTACAACGTACACCATACAACTATTCCTATCTTCTCTAATTACAACATGTGGAGTCTGCAAGCTCTCTTTGCTACTGATTCGCCTTGATCAGACTCCATCTGACTTCGTTACTCGTCGACGCTGGATCTCCTCTTTGCGAGAAATTAAGGCATCAGATTTTGAACTTCGATCAAAAGAGCTTCGATCATGTTGGAACACACGTGAAAGCTCTCACCTACTATCGATGGGTAAAATCTGAATGCAATTTTTTCTGTTAAATCCGTAAGTAGCTCAGCTAGAATGTTCACTATATATAAGCTGATCGCACGTAGTTGATTTCTTGTGCAAGTGGAATTCCTTCTCCATAAAATATTATGATAACAATAAAATCCATTGGAGATAGAAATTACCAAATCTAATCCCTTATAGTAAGGAATTAGAAAATTACATCAATATCTTAGCAATACTCAAAATTTCCATATCAGTCCAATTCCAATAATCTAATCCAATCCCATAAATATAGGAATTGATATATTCTCCAACTAAACACGATTCGTATGGAATATATGCTTCTCTTGGATTCCATAATAAACTTCCTTTCTTCGCAAGTCATACCATAATTGATGTTACAACACAACATTCCATATTTTCATAATTCCCACAAATTGCCAATTAACAAATGTGAACTTTAAAATCTCTCCATTTGCCATTTTGTGGTCCCATCCATATTTTTGGATTTTCAAATCGTCAATTATGTAAATAGAACAATCAAAACAATATGGATGTTGATACTCAAATTTAACTCCCCCTAAATCTCACAACTCTAATCAATAATCATCAACAGCCATGTTGTAAAATCAAATAGACAGTCATAAAACAAAAAAAAATCCAGACAAACATTTTACCCCATGTTGAAACATCGGTCAAACTCTGAATGTCATAAATTTGAGAATAGTAACACAATTCAGCCAAGCCATCAAATATCCATATAAGAATTCCAAATTACCCATAGCTTTCAGCTGGGCTCAAATAACATCATAAATCCAAAAAGTCTCCCCCTTGAGGTCACAAAACAAGTCAAAGTCACAAAAAATTAAAATTATTTAGAAAATATTTGAATTTCTTCAGGAGTGACCAGCTGCATCTGTATGGGTCTCACTACCAGCATCCAACTTCTTTAATCCCTCTTCAAGTGCAGCTACCTGGACCTTCATAGCTGCAATTTTTGCTTCAACCACCAACTTCTTGACCTCTCTGATTTTCTGAGCTACAGCACCCGACGAACTACCAGTTTCTGAGATCTTCCATGGAAGGTCATTTATCTTCATTATTGAAAAAGCCCTAAAACCATCCATGACAACAGTAGTGCCAATGACCATATCATCATCTTTTACCTCCATTTTACATGCTCTGGCTAATGTTGTAATAACATAACGATGAGGCAGGGAGTTTTTTTCCTAGATGAGACAACTTGAAATACTATATTTTCCTGAATGATCCTCCCAAGGTTCACAGCAAATTTATTTCCAACACAATACAACAACTCAGCCATCTCTTTTGTCAGTGCAGAGGTATTTGTAGATGGAATCCAACAATTTATATCTATATAAGGTAAGCCGAAATACTTACTAGTCAGACTGGATATTGTAGCATTCCCCTGCTCAGGTCATTTGGTCTCTAATCCCTCAGTGATCTCCGTGAGAATCGGATCATTTGACACTTCTAGGTCTTCTGAGTATGGCCTCACAAAGTCTGGTTTGCTCAACCTAAGAATGTTGTTACTCCCTTCGTCCCTTTATAACTATCTCACGTCTTTTTATCGCTATTCATTGATATTTTTATTTTAATGTATTAAATTATGTATATCAATAAATTATAAAAATTAGATATTCTAAAAATATAAGTTACAATGAATCTAGTAATATAAGATATGATAAATTTCACATTTATGTATTTATAGTTTTTTTTTCAACTCAAATTGCATCAATTTTGTTGATGAATAGTGAAGTAAGACACGTGAAGAGGGGCAAAGGGAGTAATATTTTCTGCGGAGAAATTTATGATTTTCCCTCATATATAAGTCCAACTATACCAATCAGATTCAACATCTAAGTTCTCTGCCATGACATTGGCATAGAACTCCTGTACCAACTCCTTATTATACTTCTTGAACACTGTGGCTGAAGATGTGTACCTCAAATAGGCAAGAAAATCCGTAAAACCACCTGGCCTTTAAGATTCCAAGTCCAATGGTCTTTTTGATATATTATTCCTCCTGCTGTTTGTTTCACAACTGTCTTGACACACTTCATTAAAAAAATCTTCATTCAGTTCCTCTTAAGCTGATGGAATTCTCCTAGAACTCTGGTTTTTCTCCTTCTTTACCTTTTTCCTTTTCTTTTCTAGTTGTATTGGTTCTGTAGCATCTATATCAGCTTCCCTTTTAGACCTCCTCGGTATTGTCTAAATAAATTCTTCCAAAATTTCATAACTGGGACAAACCTAGTTATCCACATCCTTTCATTAAGTATGTTCCTGTGTTGGAACATCATCAACCTCTGTGATCTCAATCTCCTCCACATTCTGATGGCCTAATGTTGAAATATCATCAACACCACCCTTAGCTGTTACAAACTCTCCGTCCACATGTTCATGCTAATCTGATGTTTGAACATCATCACCTATCATCTCTTCTGCTACAACTTTAACTCCCATTTTCTCCATCTCAGAGGTCTCAACAAACACACTCTCAGTAGTCTCAGCAACTTCTTCTTCTTCAGCGTGTACATTGGTAGGTTCACCTCTCAAATCACAGTTTTCATCCACTTCCATATCTACTGAATCTACCCCCTGCATCCTCAGCCTGTGTTGGAACATAGACAGTATCCTTGTCTTCCAATTCTTCCTCATTCGAGTCAATATCAATTACAGCAGGGGGTGTTTCCCTCAAATTTTCTAACTTCTCAGCAATAGTGGGATCAAAAGTTTGAATGGCCTTACAACTAGAGGAGCTTAGGACACTCATATCTTCAGGACAATCATTTAATCTCTTTAGCATAAACTTTCTAGGTCCAAAGGCCCAAGAGCATACGTACATGACCTTCCTTCCTTCATACTCTATGCATATCAATTCTGTTTCAGTCCTCTAATTATCTAATAACCCCCAATAATCCCCTTAAGTAGGTGACAGAGGCCATAGCAATTAACTTTACCGGACAAGGATTTATAGCCCCTTAGGTTTACTCGTTTCTGATGCTTTAAATAGTATCCCAAACAGTCATCCGGGGAATTCAAACTCTGGCCATTAAAAGTAAGGACTTATCTTGGAATCTCTTGAATTGGGCCATTGAGGATGAAGATCTTGGTCGAACAGAAGATACCACTTGCACCTCTGGTTCTGGTACGCCTTCAAAAACTTCCAACATAGAGCTTTTTATGATAGTCAGCTCCTTCTCTGGTGCAACAAACATCTTCTAGAATGCATTTCTTTTCTCCATTATGTGAGTTGAGAGTAGGGAAATCGGGAATTTCCGTAGGCTAAAACTCTGGTTTTACTAGAATAAAATATTCCTCTCCATCGTAGGGTTTCAGTATGTGAAGATCAAGAACAACCTCACCATATCGATAAAATGCCAAGAGAATCAAAAGACAAAGAAGTTGGGTAAGTATGGCAAAGTGAGGAGAAGTTGGAAGGTGAAATTTTTTGAAAATTTACTTTCTTTTTTCTCTCAAGAATCAAATCAATTTTTCTCTTCCCAAGGTAATAATTACCTTTTCAATTGTCAACAATCAAACCTTTCCTCTACATAGATTAAATTTTCATATTCCAACATGCAAGCACCACTTCTACATTTTTGCATTTTCCTTCTTTCTATTTTTTTGTGTTTTTCAATTTTTTGTACACAGAAGAAATAACAAAAAAACTAAATATAAATAGAAGCTTGTAAATGAAATACCTCAAATATGGAAAACACCCAAGTGTTGCCTGAGGAATTAAATGTGGCTGAATCCAGAGGTTTTGTAAAAATATAGCAAATTGTTCCAATGTTGGAACATAGGTCACTATAACCTCTTTTCTTTCCACAAGATCTAGAATGAAATGGTGTCGTATATCAATATGCTTAGTTCAAGAATCCTGGACTAGATTTTTAGAGATATCAATATCACTTTTGATGTCACATAAAATCTTCAGAGGCCCTTGATGAATTCCATAATCTTTCCACATTTGTTTCATCCACAATAATTGTTCACAACAACTTCCAGCAGCAAGATATACAGCTTCGACAGTTGACAAGGATATAGAATTTTGTTTCTTACTGTACCAAGAAACTAAATTTGTGCCAATGAAGAAATAGCCACATGTACTACTTTTGTGATCATTTGCATTACCAATCAGAATCACTGTAGCCAATAAGATCTGAGTCTTTATTTCTAGAATGCCAAACCCCATACTCAGACTTTCCATTAATATAACGAATAATTCTTTTGACGGCTGTCAGGTGAGATTCCTTTGGATTAGCCTGAAAGTATGCACAAACTCCGACACTAAAACATATATCTGGTCGACTGGCTGTAAGATACAAAAGACTTCCCATCATACTTCTGTACAATTTCTTATCAACAGAAACACCTTTCTCAAGCTACACCAATTTATCATTAGTTTTCATTGGCGTTCTAACCGGTCGAGAGTTGCTTAAGCTGAATCTTTTCACCAAATTCATGGAATATTTACTCCAATTGATGAACAATCCATTCTTTTCTTTCTTCACTTGAAGTCCTAGAAAATAAGTGAGTTCACCAACCATGCTCATCTCGAATTCATCTTGCATTGGGGTGACAAAATCCTGAACCATAAACTGTGAGGTAGCACTGAAAACATTATCATCAACATAAATTTGAGCAATCAAATTTTTTTGATGATCTATCAAGCACAAATAAAGTGTGATCTACTCCCCCTCGACGATAACATTTCTTAATGAGAAAGCTAGTCAGTCGCTCATACCATGTTCTAGGTGTTTGTTTTTAAACCATACAGTGCCTTTTTGAGTCTTTATACATTATGTGGACGGTGAGGATCTTCAAAACCTTTAGGTCACACAACATAAACTTCCTCATTCACTAATCCATTCAGAAATGCACTTTTCCCATCCAACTGGTACAAGGTAAAAATCCATAGTGCAAGAAATAGCAGATAAAATCCAAATAGTTTCTAACCTGGCAACTAGTGCAAACGTTTCATCGAAGTCAACTCCTTCTAATAGTGTATCCTTGAGCTACCAGTCTTGCTTTATTACGAGCAATCTGACCATCAGCGTCAGATTTATTCTTAAAGATCCACTTGGTACCGATAACATTGATACCTTTCGGACGAGGAGTTAGATACCATACATCATTCCGTTCAAACTTCCTAAGTTCCTCTTGTATAGCTGCAATCCAATACTCACCTAGAAGTCTTCTTTATAATTCTTCGATTCAATGAGGTAGATAAAGCCTTGTGATCCTGCAAGTTCCCTGTAGTTTACTCGTGGCAGTGAACGAGTTATCTTAGTACTAGTTATCTTAGTACTAGGTTCGACCTGTGTTGGAACATGAGTACTGGGAATGGATGTTCCAACATCAAAATTTTCAATACCATAAGATTATCTGAATCTGTTAGTGTTCTAACATCGACTTGTTAATCCGTCAAAGTAACCTGTATTGGAACAGGAACTGGGGATGGGTCATCTTCTCCTTCTCCTGATACTTGTTTCCCGTCGAAATCAACAACGATCACATTGATAGATTTCATAAAAGTATTTGTACGGAGATTGTACACTCTGTAAGCATGGGTATTCATTAAGTAACCCAAAAAAATTCCTTCATCACTTCGGTTGTCAAACTTTGTCAATTATTCTCTATCTCTGAGAATGTAACACTTTCTGCTGAAGACGTGAAAATATAAAACATTCAGTTTTCTTCCGTTGAAAATCTCGTATGTCTTGTTAGTGAATGGATGAAGGTACACTCTATTTATTGTGTAACACGCTGTGTTGATTGCTTTTGCTCGTCATTTCTTATGCACATTTTTTCTACCTACATAAGTCGAGCCATTTCCTGTAGGATCCTGTTTTCCTCTCAATAATGTCATTCTGTTGAGGTGTGATAGGTGTTGAAAATTCATGTTGAATGCCGAGTTCATCACAAAAGTCACTAAACTGAGAATTTTCAAATCCTCTTCCATGATCACTGTGAATTCTCACAATCTTCCCAATCAGACTTCCTTTTTTATTTGTAGCTTTATCAACAAACTTCTAAATACATCCACAGTATCCAATTTTTCTTTTAGGAATGCCACCCAAGTTAATCTAGAAAAGTCATCAACACATACAAAAATATACTATTTGCCAATCACACTAGGTGTGTTGACAGGACCCATTATATCCATGTGTAATAATTCAAGGTTTCTCGATGTGGTAATATAATGAACAGATGTATGTGGTGATCGAATCTATTTACCTTGTGTGCATGGCATACGATACCCTTTTGATTAGTGAGAGTAGGCATACCTCGAACTGATTTTGAGTTTGCAATCATCACCAATGTTTCGTAGTTGATATGGTTGAGCTTCATGTGCCATATGGTTTCTACGTCTACTTTAGAACTGAGGCACCTCGTTTCTTATTCCAACAAGTGGCAGTTGTCTGAGGATTGAATCCCTCAGAGTACTTTGTCCTCACCATGTTTGACGATGCATTTGTCTTTGTGAAACTCCGCAATCATATTGTCATCACATAATTGACCGATACTTAGTAGATTTGCTTTCAGATCTTCCACAAGTAATATGCTTGTGAAAATTTGAAATCCTTCAATCTGTAGTTCTCTTTTTCCAAAAAATTGACTCTTATTTCCATCTCAAAAAGTAACAAAACCAACATCATATAGCTTAATCTTTTATAGGTAATCCTGGGTTCCAGACATGTAACGAGAGCATCCACTATCAAAGTACCACGAATCTCTAGAGCGTGCAATAAGAGACATGTAAGAAACTAGACAAGTAGTGATACACTTAGGTATCCATGCCTTGCTGACCAATTTGGATCTTTGATTATCATCCATGTTGGAACATGCCAACAGTTATCGTCCATTCATTATATCTCTGAGTAGCTTAAGACATTGTTCCTATATGTGACTTTGATAGAAGAAGTAGTGGCATAATACAGATTTATGTCATCGTGTCTTCATTACTTTCTTCTTCATAGCCTGCATTTTTTCCTTGAAGTCAACAGTACTGTTTTTCACTTTGTCATAGCCTACTCCTTGTCTATCGCAAAAATTCCTTCCTATAGTCAATATATCATCTAGCTTTGACTTTCTAGTATTCAGCTTTATGATTGCAGCTTTAGCTATCTCAACCCTTTCAGTTGTCTTACTCAACTTCTGTTTTAGTTGGTCAATCTCGATCTCAAGTGTTTCAACTTCGTCTGCCAATTCCATCTTTCATTCAACAAATTGACTTTTCTCACCTTTCATAACTTTGTTAGCCTTAATAACTTTAAGCCACATCTCGTACATATCCTGGTATGCATTATAGATGTCTTCATCATTTACTTCTGGACTATCATCATCACTTGAGGCATTACCGTTCTTCTTTTCTGTGTTGGAACATACAGATTTTTCAGCAATCACCGTGTTGGAACATACAGATTTCTCAGCCATCACCATGTTGGAACATGAACTAGATATTTCTGCCATATCATTTATTTTTGCTCTAAATGCTACATAATTGCTTGTGAGTTCCTCTTCTTCTTCCTTTTCTGCGTCATCACTCCTTGAGGTTACATATGGTCTTCCTTTTTTTGTGTATTAGCACATTGAGCCTGGATATGCTCGTATCCTTCACATTCACTGCATTTTATCCTTCCAGACTGCTTTGTTTCTCCACTTTGATATCTTAAGAACTGCGGGTTAGGTCGTTCAAATCCTGTTTCTTGATTATTTCTAAAATCTTGTGTCCAAGGTCTATTCCCACTTCCACCAGCTTTCTCTTGTGGTATTCTGTTTACCACTTTCTTCGGCATTCTTGAGTAATTCTTAGTGACTAATGCAAGTTCTTCAATACCATCAACACTTTCACCATCATGGCCTGTCTTTGATGACGGAGCCTTAAATGTTAATTCTTTTTGTGCTTTATTTGTGGGTGGTTCTAGAGTCATCTCATAAGTTTGCAAAGATCCCATCAGTTCATACAGTGACATGTTAGACACATCTCTTGCTTCTTAAATGGTGGAATCTTTCATCGAGAATCTTTGAGACAATTATCTCAACGTCTTCTTTACCAGTTTCGCCTCCTTATAAGTTTTCCCAAGTTGATATGCCATGTATGATACATATCTCAGATTTCCATTGAATCTCGCAATGGTCTCATCTTCTTCCATCTTCAGTTCTTCAAATTTCGTGGCCAACATTTGCAGCTTGGATTCACGTACTCGACTTGTTCCCTCATGCACTCTTTGTAGAATATCCCAAGCTTTCTTCGCCGGATAGCACATGGAGATTAGTTTGAACTAACTTTCATCTACTGCAGTAAAGATACCATTCAATGCTTTGGAGTCTTCCATATAAGCTTTAAGTTCATCAGTTGTCCATGTTGCTTTGCCTCCAAGTTTCTTCTTCTTCACACTTGATGATTCTCCTTCGGCCACATTTCATACATATTTTCATATGCAGCGTAGACATTTTCATCATTCACACTCATGTCTTCATCATCGCTTGAGGAGTATTCTTCACTTATCTTCCATGTGTAGGAACATCGGACTTTGGCTGCCTGAACTATGTTGGAACATAGATCCACTTCTTCCTGTCCGATGTTGGAACATTTAGTACCAACTTCTGAGTCTCCTTGAAGTTTTTATCCGAAAGCCATATAATTACTGGTTAATTCCACTTCATGATTCTTCACTTCTTCATCTTCACTCCATGAAGTAACATATGATTTTCCTTGCTTCTTCCAAGTTTTAGCACATTCATCCGGGATATGTTTATACCCTTCACCTTCTCTACACTGAATCATTCTTGACCGCGTTAATTCTCCATTTGGACTTCTTTTGAATTGCTGAGTGATTTTCTCTATCTGTGGCTCACAATTGTTGTCGGAGTTATGCAATCGTGATTTGTTTCTATTAAAAATTTCCTCTGAATTATTTTTTACCACTTTCTTCAGCATTCTTGAGAGGTTCTTTGTGGTAAGAACTGGTTCTTCATTTACATCATCGATATCCTCATCACGATTGTTTCTTGACGACGAAGTTTTGAATTCCAAATCCTTCATTGGATGTTCCAACGTTATTTCATAGGTTTGCAGTGATCCCACTAATTCATCTAAAGTCATGGTGGATACATTTCTTGCTTCTTCTATTGCCGCAAATTTCATAGAAAATCCGTGAGAGAGAGATCTCAAAGTCTTTTTCACAAGTTTAGACTCCTTAGTTTTGCCAAGTTGATACGCCATATTTGAGATATTTCTTAGCTTTCCATTGAACACAACAATTGTATCATCCTTCTCCATCTTCAATTCTTCGAACTGTGAGTCCAACATTTGCAGTTTTGATTCATGTACACGACTTGTTCCCCCATCCACCGTTTGTAGGATATCTCATACTTTCTTTGCCCGATGACACGTAGAGATGACTTTGAACTTATTTTCATCTACTGTAGTAAGGATAACATTTAATGCTCTGGAGTTTGCCAAACCACCATTTTTTCCATCTGGAGTCCATGACTCTTTAGGCTTCACTACTGGCTCTTTAGAACTCGATTCACTTCCTTTAAAACTTTCAGCAACTGGGGGTTTCCATTCTGTTTCAACATAGTTCCAAGCCAGTTCATCCGGTGATTTTATGAACACCCACATGCGAGTCTTCCAGTAGTTGTAATTCTCTCCTTCCAATTGTGGTGGCCGAGACACAGAAAGCTCCTTCTCTGGTTGCCATTAGTAAAATCGGATCACACCTTCCTTGTCAAAACCAAGGTAAAATAAGTGACTTAGCTCTGATACCAATTGAAATTTGGTTTAGCCATTTTAGATTAACTATTAGACCTATGTTCAAACATAGCGTATCTAACCAAGTATGTAAAGTAAATAACGAACGAGAGACACAACTTGGTTATGCAGTTCGGTGAAATCCACCTAAATCTGCGAAGCCTGGCCCAGTTCAGAATAAATCCACTAATCAGAAAGATACAGTACAAAGTACACCATACAACTATACTTATCTTCTAATTATTAACGTGTGGATTTTGCAAGCTCCCCTTGCTACCTATCCGCCTTGATCAGACTCTCTCTCACCCTGAAACTCATCGAGGCTGGATCTTCTCGTCCCGAGGAATTAAGGTATACGACTGTGACCTTGATCAACAGCTCACGTGTGTTGGAACATATGAAAACTGGCTCTTGCAAAGCTCTCAGAATAATGTAAATCTGGAACATGGCTGCTCTCAGTTTTCAGTTCATGTTTCTATGTTGGAACATGAAAGTCATCAGCCTCTTCAACCAGCTCTATAACTGTTCTTCCTCGTGTTTTAGAAAATGTGAAACTATTCTACAAAAATCATAATCCTGATCAGTGTTTCCATGCCAATTTGAAATATAATTAGCCTCAAACAACTAAAGTTTATCAATCTTCATATCTGCAGCTTCTCCCCTATCTCTGTACTATGTATTGGAACATGACCAGCGTCACTGCTTTCCAACTCCTTATCATCAAAATACTAGAATGAGACATCTCTCTGATCTATTCAATCATCACATGCATCGCATGATCAACCTTGACCACTTCATCATCATCCTTACTAGCATTTCAATCATAAATTCTCTTTTTCACCAAATATCCATGACATCAATCACCATAATGTCTTCAACACCAACTTCCAACTTGTCCAACTACGCCTCCAATTTTTGTTCTTCTTTTTCTTCTTTCTATTTTTTTGTGTTTTTTTGAATTTATATAGAAAAATACAAATACTCAAAACTGAATAAAAACTAACAAAGGTACCTCAGATCTGGCACACACCAAAGTGTTGTCTGAGAAGCTCACAATTTGAAGTGTCCAAATGCGTTTTTAAAATATCTGAATAGTGCTCACATGTTGGAACATAGTCAACCACCACTTATTTCCTCTCAACCAGATCTCGAATGAAATGATGCCTTTACTAACATTTATATTTCCATCCTAATCAAAATCACTATATCCAACAAGATGAGATTCTTGGTTCTTAGAATGCCGGATTCCGTAATCAAAATTCCCACTAACATATTGAATTAAGGTTTTGACTACAGTCAAGTGATATTTGTTAGGATCAGTTTTAAATCTTGCAAATACTCCCACCATACTCATCTCAAATTTGGCCTGCATCAAAGTCACAAAATCTTGTACCAAGGATGGTTAAGTAGACCCATAGATCATATCATCAACATAGATTTGAGCAATCAATATAGTTGATTATTCACGAAAAACAAGCAAGGTGCGATCTACTCCCCCTCGACGAAAACCTTTCTGAATAGGAAAGGTAATGAGTCGCTCAACCCATTCGCTTTGTGCTTGTTTTGATTCATACAAAGCCTTCTTTATTCGAGGATATACTTCCTCATTATTCATGCCATACAGAACCGGAGGGAGAGTTAGAGGTGTCGCAGAGGAACTCACCCCTCGAGCAACATGTTGTCTCCTTGGCACCATCCGATCAAGAACTAACATCACAGAAAACAACATCAAACTCACAAGTACATAGGGATTTGAAATGTTAGGTTTAGCATTG
>JAULKK010003046.1:0-10518 GCA_032355705.1 Rubia peregrina
CATATCTCATAAAGTTAGGGTTATTTTGGCACTTTCTCGTTTTACAGGGTTATATTGGCACTTTCATCCTAAAGGCAAGGTTAGAAAAGCATTTAACCCTAAAAGGTAATAAGTCCATTAATTAACAAATTATTTGTTTTGTATAATAACAGAATTGAGATGATTATTATAATTTTTTTGAAATGATTAGATAAACAGTAAAAATATTCTAAATTTGATTATTTTTCATAAACTAAACACAATCAAATAAAATCATTCATCGTTCAACTTCCTCTTTAAAGTATTATTACAGCTCTATGTTCATAATTGTTTATATATGTGAATTATTTATCAACATATTTTTATGTATTAATTCTTTATATATTTAACCATTTAAATATTTTATTTATTTATCGATAGATAGAATATGTGCTGGATTTTTTTTAAAAAAAATTGAGGACAAAAACCAGCTAATAAATTAAATGTCTGTAATACATGTCATGTGAATGGTGGCAGAGATGGAAAAATGTTTTTTAAAAAAAATAAAAAGGGACAACGCATTACTTATAAATTCATTTAGTGATGAAAAGTAATAAAAAAAACCAAATCACAAAGTGATTCTGTATAGTTTATGAGAACATCATCATTGTGGTCAATACTGCGCATATGCATAACGAATCATCAGCTAGCGCATGCATGTTCATTTGTTTGAAACCCCATACTACTGATTTTCTTACAAAAAATAAAAGGTCAAATCAGAGACGGAGCCAGAATTTTTTTCAGATGAGGTAAAATAATTTTTTAAATAAAATAATAGGCAATAAAATTAATTTTATCCAATCTGATAGGGATGAAGGGTAATTTAAAAAAAAAATTGATGACCTTAAAAAATTAAGGCGAGAGCTGAAAGATAATTTTAAAAATGCATACCCTGTGAAAAATTGCTGGAGGAGACTGGAGCCCCCCTTGCTTCCACCCCTGGTTCAAACTAAATATACATAATCGTAACATTTTCTTAATTGATTATTCGTCTTGCACTATGCCAACTTTATATGTCTCTTTATACAAAATATCAATTGTGAGCACTGATTTTTCCCCCCATAAATCTCATTTATTTTAATTTTTTCACTTTATTTATTTTGCTCCACACAATTAATATTTTGGTGCATAATATTTTTTAAAAATTGATCTTTTTTTATTAGATATAAACTTATGTTTTGCATATATTAGTGTCCTGAATTTATTAGTAATTTTTGAAATTGTATATGCTTATTATTTCATATTCAATTTTTTTTAGATTTGCTAAAGCATTCTCTAGTGGCTGCTGTCCATCGAAACTGAAGTCTGTAATTAGCTCTCTCACTCCTGAGCATAAGAATGATGTCAAAGAAATAGGCTTTGGTGGGCTTCTCCATTTTTGACATAAAACTCTCCTCGTTGGAATCATTCCTTAGTTGGTTGATAGGTTTGATCATGTGGGTTGTGTTCAGGAAGTAGCCACCTACATGTACATTATTAGTCTGGATGATGTGTATGGTAACTTTTACATTCCTAGGATTTTGGGATGTCATGTGGGTTTTGTTAAGAACAATGGTAAGGGTGTGTCTAAGGATGTTGATATGAGGGATAGATTGAGGGCTGAGTTAAGTGCTGATAAATACGACAATATTACTAATATTAATTTTTTGAGGAAATGACAAAACTGAGTAGTGGTGGTGATCAGTTTAAAAAGGCACTTTGTTATGTATCTGATGTGTATTTTCTTGGCCCCGAATACATGAAATATGGTAGACATGAAGTTTGTGGATGCTTTAGAAAATGTTGGAACTTTTAAGCATCTTGATTGGTGTGGTTTAGTGCATGATCGTTTATGTAAGGGTGTTGGTAGTTTTAAATCTGGTAGTAAAAAATTGTCGTCTGTTAGTGGTTGTCTGTTTGTTCTGTTGCTAGCTTATATTTACAGGTTTCCCTTTAGAGGTTAGTCTGGCCCTATTAGATTGTCATTGTACATGCATTGGTCAAACAAATCTTTTTTGAAGGGTTCATTTTCTTGAGAAGATAAGGTATGATAAAGGAGTTATGGTTGAGGGTGGGTACCCCTTGAGCAAGAATAACATGCTCAAAGAGAAAAGTAGAAGCCAGGAATTTGGGGGGAATTCGTACTGCAAATGTTGGTTTTAAGGGGCTTCGTACTCCAACTGCTGGTTGTGATGGCCACGCTCAGGAGGCGTGGATCATTTCATATCGCATTCCAAGTGGTCTGATTACTGATGAGGCTATTGATAAAGATGCCAGTAATGTAAGTCTTTTTGTCATATTTTTTTGTTTTTCTAATTCTTATTTAAAACTAATGCATGCTGTTTTTACACTTATGATAGTTTTACTTAAAATAATGCAGTTTGTAGTTCGTATTGTTATGTTATAATTTTGATTGTTTGTTAGACTGATTTTTCTGCATTTTTCTCAGCCTGTTCATAAGGCCTGTCTCATTTTCAAATGAAACATGAAGGTTATTATGCAAGTTTTGGTGCATAATCTTGATAAAGCAAATGCCAGTCCCATTGTGCAACCACAACCACCCCCACAACCATAACCATAACAAGAAGGTGCAAATGAAGATCTTGAGCATGCCATGACCGCACAGGAAGTTTTGCATAACTCGAAGACACATGAGTTGGTTGATAGAATGGTTGAACAATTCATGGGGAAAACCCATTCCCCGATTCCTACATTTTCCCTTGGGATTGAAGGATTTGACAATCTGTTGCTTTGATGTGATGTCTTTTATTATTTTTGGATGATTTGTAATCAAATTATTTTGAGTCTGATTGTTTTATGGCTGGTAGGTTAAGCGAATTTGACACAATGTTTTAGGATTTTTATGGCTGAAGGTTGTATGAAACAAATGCTTGTTGAATGTTAAAAGGTACTATTTGTATGCTTATTACTACTAAGTATCGTTTTAGTTATGTTACATGGTTCATTCCTATGATTTGTTGAGCTTACAGGAAAAAATGCAATTGATAGGGTAATAAATTATACTTCCTCCGTCCCACTTTAAACTTCCTATTTGCTTTTTCAGAGTCAAACTTTACAAACTTTGATCCTAAATATAAAAATTAATATATAAACAATAAATTTATCATGTGACATATCATTAGATTTGTCTTAACATCTATTTTCTAAATATTAATTTTTTATGCGACATCATTATATACAACTAGAAATATTTACGGTCAAACATGCTCATTGAAGCCCGTGAAAAAATAATTTGGAACTTAATAGTGGACGGAGTGAGTAGTTGTAAGCCAAATTATTCTATGTGTATTTCATATCACTAAAATTATGTGAAACAAATGCAAGTCGCTTAAAAAATGTTGGATCTTGGGCAAGCAAACAAAATGGAAGTCATAAGTTAATAAGTTATAGTTGTAAGCCACCAAATACAATATGTTATCTACAATATTCAGTGTAATAAAATCTTTTAAGTTAATGAAAAACAAATACAATATATAGGTAAATAAATGCAACACGTATCCTAAACAATCCTACGTTTACAGTGTCTTTACATTTGGTGTTTTTGTGACAAATTTAGTAGTTTTCTTCCTTGTTTTTTTTTCTTTTCCAAGCATGGATTTAGCCTTTTCCCTCTTCCTTTTGTCTTCACTTGGGCTGGATCAAGTACCTTAGTTGCACTTCTTATTTTGTAGTTGCATTGGCTACTTGTGGCTGATTGTTCAATGATGTTGGTCTTTGAAGTCGACAATTCTTCTATTCTTGCTAAACACGTGTCAAACATTTCTTCAAGAATTCTTCTAACTTCTGAGTTTCATCCATTTTTCAGAACTAGATTGTAGTATTTGCTGGACATATAATTTGCCATGAAACTACACCATTGATGTTTCTCTGATTATTGTTTTCCTTGCCTAAGAACCTTGTCCCATATTTTTGTTTTGGCCCTTTTGTCCATCTTTTGAGAATGTACTTCTCTTGGATTTCAGTAATAGAGTTGAGGTGCAATACTCTAAGAATGTGAAAGCATAGCATATCCGACACTTCAAAGCATTTGCATTGTACTTCAACTAGTCCAATTTCATTTATGTACTCGACTGTCTCATATCTAGATTCATAGTATTCTATGCTAACTTCATATTTCCTTGACGGTGGTTCTGAGAATACTTCCTTGCCTTAGTTGCCATTTCTAGAGGGAAAAAAATCTTTTTTGAATCCTTTGTACAATGCAAGTGTGTAAACATTGTTTAACCAAACATCTACAGGTCTAGTAGTTGAGAAACAAATGCATATATTAGGTTAACAATTTCAGGTTTTAGGAAAATTAATATTTATTGGTATTAAATAATCTGAATGTAAACATACCTACTTTTTTTCCTTCAAAATTTGGCTTTGCTTTTGCATATGTATTTTCCTTGTCTGCTTCATCTCTCCTGCACTTTTTGATTGTTTGATTGAAAAGCTCAAAGAAGTGAGTGAGTTTAGTTTAGTTTTTTTTTTGCACAGAAGCATAGGGTTTGGTTGGTACTTTCGCTACTTTGTGATGACAGAATGCCAACAGAGAGGATATCTTTGCTGAATGTTGTGCTCTATTTCTCACGAATACCGTATAGCCGTTGTAACCATGTGTTTTTTTTAGCTTGTAGTTGGCATTCATTAAGTTTCATTTCTCTTCAATTTCAGTTGGATCACTACATCCTTTCATACAATAGTCTAAAGTTTTTTTTAAATGATTCATCTTTCTTCAATTTTCCATAATGTTGGATTGCATTTTGTTTTATGTGCCATATGTACAACCTGAGTTTTGTGTTCTTAAAGACATGAAAGTTGTACCCAGAAATGAAAGTTGATTAATACATGAATTTTCAAGTAATTAATTTTTCATATAACATAATTTATACATACGAGAAGCTAACAGGTGCAATTTCAAACATTCCCTATTCATTTTTTAAATCTGTAAGTAACAAACATCTGAAGATGCAACCATTTCAGGAAACCCGTGTTTTAAAGTAACTAATAACATTTATAAGCTATTTGATACATACTGTAAGGTAACATTTGCAGTTTTAACAGACCATATTCAATGTTCAGATCTATAAGTAACAAATTTTCATAAGTTATAAAATACCTTATTTGTTGCTTTGCCCATCGCAGTATCTTGATCTGTGAATATTGTGATATGTTTCTTCCCTTCCATTCATTTCTTGAAAGTGTTGAGAAGCCACATAAAAGTATCAGCCAACTCATTAGCAATAAAATCACAAGCAAACATTGTTATGTTCCAGTGATTGTTGATTCCAACTATTGGCGCACAAGTCAAGTCATACTTGTTTGTTCTGTATGTAGTGTCAAATATGGGGGATATCCATCTAGAGTTTGTAGTCCTCCAGCTTCATTTAATCTCTACAAAACACTACTGATAGTCTTGTCACTTTGTCGAACTTGACTTTGAAGAAGATATCTTTACCTTGTCATTTATTTCCAAGAGTGTATCAACAACTTTCCGAACATTTCCACTTTTGATTTCTTTCATTCGAAGTTGACTCACAAAGTTGAGGTGGTATTTCATCATATGCCCTAGATTTTCTTCTCCCCAGCTTCAAAAGCCATGTATTGATATCCTACAGCAGGTCTTAAACCAGCTTGTTCAATTGATTTAATGGCCTTGCCTTTGTCTTCTGTAATCCTCCGTTCACTCCTACTGAGATACTGCTAGGCTGTTCTTGTTAACTTATGGTTGTGTTTCGTGATGTGGTGAACCACCATGTAATAATTTTGCTCAAGATTGACTCTAATTTCAGCTAAGCACCCTATTTTTGTAATCAGATCCTTTCTTTTTCTCTTCTTTTATTTACAGAATGAATTTCATTTTCCACACAATGAAGATGGGTGATAATGTTGGGTTTTAATCGTTTTGGTTAGCTTCCACAAGAGCACTTGTAGTACTTTTCGCGAATATGCTTTTTGTTGTTTAGACGTTGATAGTCTTTCATGCAACTGAAACCAATAGCATTTGCATGCTTCTTATACAGAGCATGTATTGCTTCCATTTTTTTTTGCTTTTACGCCGGTAAGATTTTCATTGCCATCTATTTCATTTAAACTTGAAAAATCTCCACCCTCATAATGTAAGATATTCATGTTCTACTGTGATTTATGCAAAGTCTATAGGAAGTTGTTTAGAATTAGAAAATTATATATGCTTTGTTCTGAGCACCATAATAAATACAATTTTTATTGTAACTTATGCAAAGTTTAGTGTATGTAGTACATGTTTTATAGAAAATTATAGATGCTTTGTTCTAATGCTTGTTTTATTGTGAACTATACATTTTTTAAGCTAATGAATGCACAAAATATATACGAAAATTTTCAGCAGCATATAGTTTATTGTGCTAATGTTTCCACATGTTCTTAGAAGTCAAATTTATGTACTTCCTATGTCCCACCTTAAATTGCACAACAATTATTATCACGTTATTCAAGAAACATGTTTGACCGTTAATATGTTCACCTACGTATAATAATGACAAATAAAAAGTTGATATTTAGAAATTACTTGTTATGATGAATTCAACAATATCACATATGATAATATTATTGCTTATATATCGATTCAAATATGCGGTCAAACTTTGATAGAAAATAGTATTAAAAATCAAGTGGACAATTTGACTTGACCTGGGATGGAGGGAGTATCCAGAAGTTTAAAAAAACATTTATATTCACATCGATAGCAATTCAATAATATAAGTTCAATCCAATGAGAGAAACTCGTACCTTCAATGAAATTAGGTAAAATTTCATTTTCTTTTCATTTGTTTGGAGCTAAATCTCAATTGTTTCAATATTGTTTTCTTCAGCATGATCCTATTCAACTGCATTAGTTTTTATGACTAAAGTTGTTGAAATTTGATCGGCTTCATTCTCATCTTGCAATAGATCTCTTTGTAGTTCATTAATTTCTTCCTAAATTTTGCCGGAAAGCCATCAGTCATTGGAGGAGGACATCGGAGAAGCAGAGAAATCGCAGATTTGATTTGTTGTAATTCAGAGAGGAAGAAGCAAGGAAATTGAAATTTTGGTTTGCTGTATTTCGGAGAAGAAGAATGAAGAAAATGGTTAGGTGAGGGTTTCGAGGTTATGGTTTTGCTGAATCGTTTCTAATGTTATAACCCAGATCCGTGAATTTCATACTATTAATGTAATTTGCAAACAGGCCTCTGTCTGTCATAAGTTTATGGACACGTTGCCTGTCAGGAGACTCACTCTAATTGATTTTATAACAGAACTTATGGATATGCCGTCTGTCGTGAGACCCACTCTAATTGGTTTTACAATAGAACTTATGGACTATGTTGCACGGAGACGGCCCATATACCATCGAACCAGTGTCACGATGCTTTGGGTACTGGGTCTGGGATGGGACGAGATGGGGACATCCCTCAAACGTCCCCAACAGGCCAGAAGTGGCCGACCATTTCGGAGATGAGCAGACTATGCTGGGGACGGGAAAGAATGGAAATCAACGTTCCCAACCTTATGTTTTTTCACAAATAACATTACTAACTTACTTAAGTGTCAACGGAAATTAAACTAGGCCTTCGATTTAGTTTACCAAATGTTTAGCTAGTCTATAGAATATGCCATGAACTACTCTCTAACTCTGATGATTTGATGCAACAGTAATGATGCCATATTGCTGCATATACGTTTGATTATAATTATGCTATTTTTGATGATTTTGAATCTTTTAAATCAGTTCGGGTATTTTTGAAAATTAATAATGATAGAATAGTTATATCGAATCTAGACTATTCAATGTATATGTTAATAAAGTATCAAGATGGATCAATCATGATCATATATCAAAATATTCTATTAATTAATATTTATTATTACATTTAATTCGTATCCTTGCTTTACCGTATCCATAATTTTTTAATTTTATCGTTTTTATCCCCATACCCATACTCGTTTAGATACCTGTCCCCGACTCAGTGCAACATAGCTTATGGACAGGTTATAACATAAACCCATAACTCTCATCGATGCTACAGTATTATAACACTACTGCTAGATGGATCTGAAACTGACAAACATGGACTCCACAAGAGGTCCCGCAAACCAAGTTTTAGAGCCATACTGTGCAAAAAGAGGGGGTGCATAAATTGACTCTCCCGTCTTTTAGCTATAAATATTACGCCTGCGCTAAGTAATTGACCGGCCACTCCAGATTAAAAGAGATCGCAACGCCAATCTTTTGGGTCCAAATCCTGCTTAGTTTATAAGTGATATATATGCTGCTCCATAATGCCAACATGCTAAGGAATATTCGAGTAAAAGCAACAATCCTTCAGATATGGTAATAATAAATCATATTATGTGGGTCTATTTAACCTTTTGTTTCGTTATAAGGAAGTTTTTGATTTGTTACGGGTGTATCATGTACTAAATGATATTGTAAAATTTGAACATTTGACCAAAAATGGAAAGAAATAAAATACATCAGCTCGTGATAGGGTCATAAGAATCAAACTTCAAATTTATACCGTGTTTTAGGTCGTATTTTTTAAAAAATATATTAAAATATAATCTAATTCAATTCAATTCATCACAAAAATTCTACTCCCTTAATCCTCTCCACCGCCGCCACCTCCACTGTTTTATCTGCACATGTTACAGATCAATAAGGTATCCATGTGATAAAGAAATAGAAATCATTTCCTTGTAGGAAATGTTATAAATGGAAGTTACCTTATAGTTGAATTTAACGTGCTCGTTTAGTTTTTTCAGAGTTGGAATTTTGACTAAGGTGATGGTGGAAAAGAAAAGGGGTGGCTGGCCTAATAACAGTGCACACTACTAGAAATCATAGATAAAGTAACAATTTTCTAACACTTACTAAAATGTTGTAATAATTTATAAAATATTTTTTAACCTTTGGAAAATAGTATTTAAAATTTGAAAAACGTCACATCATATCTAATGAAACACCATCATCTAATGTAACAATTGGGAAACGTATTGCAATAAGTGCAGTTTAACATTTTTAGGACTTTAAAGTGGTACGTGTCAGATTTAGTTTGTAGAGCAGTAAGAAAGTTAAGTTCATGGAATTGACATTTCATCCCTTAAAAAAACTGAGTAACAGAAAAAAGGGTCATCGGTGAAATTGGTGTGAGTAACGCGTTTTGCAGCGAAAATAAAAATGTGACAACGTTTTTTTTAACTTTTAAAAGTTTGGTATTGTGTTTGAAATTTTCTAAAAGTATAGTGGTGTCTTATAAAATTCACCGTTGCTGTATATTTTCAATTTAGTCAAATTCAAAATTATTATTATCATTCTAAAAGAACAAGGAGTCCGTCTCTTGAAAGACGATCTTTCCATAAGCCATGGAAAGACCAAGGTTTAAAGTTTAAATTAAAAGAAATGAAGATAAATTTTTCGGGTTGTATGAATCGGGTTATAAATTTTATAATTACTACATGTTGCATAATAAAATTTTAATATTGCAACTAAGACCTTTTACCTATTATTATTCTAATTAAACCTCATTTTTCTATAAGCATGTGAAAAGACAGTTTTTCCCAAGACTTTACCTAAATTAAGAGTAAAATCCGTTATAAATAATGGACTTTTACTTTATCGGAGAAAGACCCGAATATTAAAATAAGACCTGATATGTTCAAAAATCGACATTATTTGTTTGTCGGTCACACGTAGTTTGATGTTTTTTATTTTACCACCAACACATTTTTTTAATATTGAAAGCTCAGATCAACATAAATTAATCAACTGCGCGCGCTAGGTCATTAATCAATAACGATCTGTCAATGCTCCAATCATGACTAGCAGCATGATATCTTCACCAATATTTATGAACATCAATTTCAATTTCAATCAAAATATCGGTGAAATACCAAAAACACACACCCATGTTAAAGAAAGGAGTTTCCAGTGGTGACATTATTATCATAACAAAACCTATTTATTAAAGTAGAATGACAGATAAATAATGTCACCAAGCTCCGTCCTTTGTCACCGATCTAACTAAACCTATTTATTGAAGTAGAATGACGCTTTTATATTTGACTTTCAGTGGGAGGATAATAGTTAGTCAGTGACAATTTAATACCTGGCCTATAATATATGAGTGCGGTTGAAGAGTGAAATAAATTATTTATAGCCGTAAGTAAAATATGACATATGTATAAGAGTCCGTCTCTTGAAAGACGGTGTTTCCATAAGTTATGGAAAAATCAAAGTTTAAACTGTAAATTTGAAAAAATCAAAATAAAATTTTTGGGTTGTATTAATCGGGTCATAAACCTATCACTCCAAAATGTTGCATAATAAATTTTTGGGATATATACCACTATACAGAGACTTGAGTGAGACGGTCTCACTCATTCTTATTGTGAGACGGAGGATCTAAGTACAATTATATAAATATGAGAAATGACATGGGGTACATTATGTAATTTTTAAAACTTTACTTATTATTTTGTCTCACCATAACTTAT
>JAULKK010003057.1:0-10518 GCA_032355705.1 Rubia peregrina
CAAAAAGGAATCTAGACGCTCGTAAGGACCAAAAATCCATTAGACTCAAAGTAGATTACAAAATGAAGGATTTAGATGCAAAAACCAAACATGGTTATCTAAACCCCTTATGATGTAAACACACCTAAATCTAACAATCTTCCAACAAAAATATAACAAAAGAGATGTTAAATGACTCAGAAAATACATGCATTTGACGTCACATCAAACTGTTACAAAATCTTATATCGCATCTGTGGTCCCTGCAAAGCTCTGTTGACTAAGTAGATAAGTGTTGTTGTCGATCCATTTACTTAACTGCATTAATGGCTTTTGGCAATGTTATTATATGTAAGTACAAAACTTCTCCCTTCTCCAACTTCATGAAGGGTTGCATGGTGTGGAGATGCTGCTCCAGTTGTTGAAAAAAAGCTTCACATTTTTAGTCCGTTCAAACTTCTTGCTTTCTTCGGTATCTGAAAATGAGATATACCTCTCAGCCCATTTTGATTAAAAAAAAAGACTCAAAACGGCTAGGGAACTCATAAGACATTGAACATCTTTAGTCGACTTAGGTGATTGCATCGACCTTTTTTGGATCGACTTCTATCCCCTTATTTGACACCATAAAACCAAAGAATGTCCCAGCCTCCACGTCATTGTGGCTTTCAGTGGGTTAAGCTTTAAATTTTCATTTCGGAACCTGTCAAACGTCACCTTCAGGTCGGCCAAATAGTCTGCATAGGCTCTTTACTACCATGTCCACATAGATTTGAATGTTCCTTATGACATCCACCTGTAGCTGATAATGGATCATATATTTTTAGTCTAAATGACATCTTATTATCTCCCTCTGCCATCTAGTGTTAACCTTTGAGTGCATCGAAGAATGCTAACACCTTATACATAGTAATGACTTCAACAAGTTGATCAATCGGGGAAGTGGATTGCTTTCTTTTGGAAAACACTTTGTTTTAATTTGTGAAGACTGTGCACATTCTCCATTTACTATCATGCCTTTTCACCATGACTGGATTTACTAGCATCTTCAGATAGACTATCTCTTTCATCAAATCCGTCAGGACTAGCTTTGACACTTCTTCCTTGATGGTTGCTCCTCTTTCAAGGGTGACCCCCCTACCGGCGTTGCTAAATTAATGAACTACGGGAGATCCACTAACTATACCGAGATGAAGGGATCAAAGATTAATTTTTAAAATTGTTGCTCCCATTTCTACTAATATGCTACCAAGAATGGTAGATAGTGGCAAGTACCGAGGTCGTCCACATAAATATTAGGAATCTGCAATCTGGTCGATAATCCTATCACATGTAAGGAATAATCAATGTTGGTAAAACAAGCATTGGGGAGGGAGTTTGCTAACAATTACTAACATGCAATTGATCAAGAGAATACAATATATAAACTAGCACTCAGGGAATATTTGCGTAATATGATTAATGTAATTTCGATCATCGATTTCATCACATACAAGAATTATGCACCTATTCTAGTGTTTGTGACACGTGGTGTGGTCAATGGTCAACACTTTCCCATATATGTCATGTAGGGTGCACATGTAATCTTACATCGGCAACACCTCCATAATATGGGGAGCGTAACGACAGCCTTGCCTTCCGTGCAGATCTAAGTTTCCCCCGTACGATTACATCACATGCACTACACCACGAATGTTTCTCCATAGGCCTAAAAAGGCAAAGGGGTGAAGCACCTTATCGATGGCTCCAGGATCATAAAGATAACCCTAGTTATCTACTTTAGCTATCTATACCCATAACCCATCAGACCAACTCATCGGCTTACTAATGCATGGTTGATCATAACATCAACAATGACAACCTAAGTGCACACATCCATGGGGATCCGAACCCATCTTTACCTCAAGTGCATCTAGGTTTTCTTCCCCAGGGGTATCAATAGTGCATCAACATGAAAGTATACTTTGGTGTGTGCTAACTAAGTGTGACAATCATGCAATTCACAAGAATATTATCGCAAAACACATAGAATTAAGTAGATCTAAGAAATCTTGCAACATAAGCATTAATACATGAATACAAATATAATCCCCAAGTTATTTAACTACTACCTAAGCATTGAACCCAAGTATTTTATTGGATTTAACATTTTTGGGAAAAAGAAAAAATAAACAGAAGAAAGAAAAATAACCTAGAGAGAAGGAAGGGTATTTTCTATCTCTAGCCTACTCTTGAAGATGAAAAATGGGCATTAACTTCAACCCTAGTAGACAAAGGTTCATATATATAATAGTAGGAAATTGGGCCTTGACAAAGGCCTAAAAATGGCCAAAACCCCTAGTAGCCATAATTAGCACAACAGGTGCCAAAGGGCACGATCAGTGTAAAATGACATGTGCACCGTGGCACGATCCATGCAGCCTCGTGTAAGGCGGGATGCACGAGCCTGCACAGGCTGTGGGATAGTGCCTCCTCTGGAACTTCTGAATCGCGCTCCCCATGTCGTTCGACGCAACCCGTCAGATGGAAGGTCATTTTGCTCCTCACAAGCATCAAGATTCCTTTTTGTGAGCTTAATTTGTAGATTTCTCATAAGAACTTTGGAGTATTTTAATGAAGTTAATTCACAAGGATGGTAGAAGATTGAAGGGCATATGTCAAAATGTGGTAGAAGATAAAAGAGGACGAAAAAGGAAGATAAAGAAGGGGAAGAATTATGATTCTGAAGTTGGAACCAAGTTCTGGGAATGATTCAAGAAGAACCAACCTTCGATGGTGGTACCATTGGATTCGTCTTCGCGGGTACTATAAAAATGGCTACAAGAACTCCCAAAATGGATGAACAGTTCACTCGTAGTCACAGAAAGAAGAATGAGGGGGGGGGGTAAATTGATCATTACGGGCCGTAGAGATGTCCTGCAACCCACATCGGATGGATTTGGGCAGCCTTATCTTCATTTGTCAGCCTAAAAAACTCTCTTTATCCATACACTCAAAAACTTGCTCCAAAACCATAGAGAGCTTTTATTCTTCATCTTTTACTCTTTGTTTACAATATATTCTTGCTCTTATTTTATGGGTTTTAATATTCTAGGCTAAATATACTCTTGAGAGCAATTGGTAAGCATTTCTAGTATGAATTTGTGAGATATGGTTTATCCTATTCCGTGCTTTGATTATCAAGTATGTTTTGTGCTTTGTTGTGTGATTAATGCATGATTTAGACTAGGATGATCAACTAATTGAAGATTGTGAATTATTGTTTTCTTGGTTTTTGGTCAAACCCAAAAGAATTTGTCGTTTTGTCAATGTGATTATTGTTGATTGACGTTAGGTTGTAATTAAGGGTGACAACTATTTATGATTATTGATTGATGAAATTGCTTAGGTTTAGGATGAATTTGAATGGATTTTCCTAATTATCGATGTGGCTCACTAACAACGTCTAACATGAAGACCGATCGTCGTAGTCATTGTTAGTAGATATACTTGTGCTATCTATATGTTTCTCACTCGTAGGACATTGTGGTAGTTGTTTTACGTCTCAATATTTATTTCTATTATCAGAGAAGTCTATGATGCCGATTGTCTAGAGTGACTAGAGGGTAAGGGTTATTGTTTGGCGCCCATCGCCCACTTTAACTATAACCGAGGAGAGGTGAGAAATGGCTTGACTCAAAAGGTGTGACAATTTCTCCACAATATGTGATTAATGCATAAAAATAGGATGACTAGTTGATGAGCAAAAGATAACTAGAAATGTAAACCAGTTGCGCCCAAGACTCATTATAATCTTAGTTATACCTTTTGTGCTAGTTGTAATCGTATTTACTCAGTTATTATTAATTGTTGGTTAATCTAGTTTCTCAAAGAAGTCGTAGTGTTTTTCTAAACTCAAAACCCCCACTTTGTTACCACACACTTAGAGTGACATCTTTATATGTTTTTAATTACATTCAACACTTGATAAAACCCCCCTATTCTCGTGGACAACCCTGACTTGCTACTATCTACTTTCTAGTAGTTAGCCGCAATTAGGGCCTATAAATGCTATCTTTGAGAGGCACAATGAGGGCCTCCCAAATTTTGGTGCTGCCAGGGAAAATGCGTATTTTATTAAAGTGTTAGTGAACTTCTTTGTGTGTTTTTTTATTCTTACTTGTTTTTTGTTGGCATTTTCTTGATTTTGTAAGTGTTACTTTGGATAAGGTTGTATTGCTTTGGTTCTTAGTTTATGGTCAACACTTGTACCAATAGATAAGAACCTTTGCACTATGATCTCGATCTTTTAGGTACACTCTGAAGAGAAAGGAGACTAGCTTGTTTTTCTAACCTAGGTACTCAAGCACCACCCGAAATAGTTACACTAACTATGGCGGATGATACTAGAAACTTGAGGGAACTCATGGCTCCTAACCTAGTGAGTCAACCGCTTTGTATCATTTTCCATCCTCTTACGGAAAATGTCACTTGTGAGCTCTAGTTCGGGATGATTCATCATCTACCATCTTTCCATGGGATGAGTGGGGAGGATGTGAACAAGCACTTGTCCGAGTTTCATCTTATGCGCATGAATAGAAGCCAACCAGAGTTTCAGAGGATAATTTCAATCTAAGGGCATCCTCATTATCTTTGGAAGATGAGGTCAAATATTAGTTATACTATTTCCCCTGGGGAAGTATAACATCATGTATGGACATGAAGCAGAAATTCTTAGAGAAATTCTTTCTGGCATCTAAGTCGGCGGGTTTGAAGAAAGAACTAAGAAACATCTCCCAATATTCGGGTGAATCTTTATATGAATATTGGGAGAGGTTCAAAAGGTTGCTAGCTAGTTTCCCCTACCACCCATACAATGATGAAGACCTTGTGTTCTATTTCTTCGATGGATTGTCCATTGAAGACATGTCGATGGTCAATACCGTTTGTAATGGGTCTATTGCCAACAAGAGCCCTAAAGACGCACTAGGATGATCAACTAGTTTAAGATTGTGAATTGATTGTTTGCTAGGTTTTTTGGTCAAACCCGGAAGAATTTATCGTTTTGTCGATGTGATTATTGTTGATTGACATTAGGTTGTAATTAAGGGTGAAAACTAATTATTTTTTGTTGATTGATGACATTGCTTAGGTTTAGGATGAATTTTAATGGGTTTGCCTAATTATCGGTGTGGCTCACTAACAACTTCTAGCATGAAGGCCGATCCTCGTAGTCGTTGTTAGTAGATATACTTGTGCTATCTATATATTTCTCGCTTGTAGAAAATTGCGGTAGTTATATTAGGTCTTCATGTTTATTCCCATTCTTTGGGAAGTCTTTGACGCCGATCGTCTAGAATAACTCGAGGGTAAGGGTTATTGTGTGTTACCGATCGTCCACTTAAACTATAACAGAGGAGATGTGAGAAATGTCTTCACTCAAGAGGGGTTGACAAGTTTTCCACAATATGTGGTTAATGCATAAAAATAGGATGATTAGTCGATGAACAAAGGATAACTAGAAATGTAAAGTAATTGCGCCCAAGACTCATTATAATCTTAGTTATATATTTTGTGCTAGTTGTGATCGTGTATATATAGAGAGAGAGTTGGGACTATGTGAGAACACCTATCTTAGGTGAGAACACCCACTTATGTGAGAACAGTTCCTGATCATCGATATAAATAAATCAAGGGTTCAGATTTAATAAAGAAAATCAAATCTGCAGCGACTACTTTGATTTATCTCGGCGCTGACATGAATATACTCTAAACCGATGCAAAATCAACCACTCACGTATTTCACGCATCATCACTCACACGCCTTTTCTCCACGGAGGCCCAACAGCCGAGCCGCTACGTTTGATCTGCTCCATAGAATTCCACTAGTGGTGCATTTTATGCAAGATTGTATGGTATTACAAAGCATACTTATTAGAGGAGTAGGTGCTTAGAGTATGCTCTAATATGTAGGAGCATGATTGTATGGCATTACTAGGCTAAATGTGACCCAAATAATTTAGTGCTTAAAATATAGCTAGTAGGTGCTTAAATAGTGTATTGTAAGAGTTTTAGATGTAACTAGTAAGTGTTTCTTTTATAACCTACGTGTGCTTTGAAAATAACTTTGTGCTTAGAGTATAATTCATAGATGTTTCAATCGTTACTTGCATGTGCTCCAAATGTAATGTTTCTTTTATGACTTTTGTGCTATAAAAATAACTTGGTGCTTAGAGTACAACATGTATGTGCTTCAATCAACACTTGTAAGTGCTTTCAATGTAAGTTGCAGGTGCTTATTTTATAACTTGTGTGTTACGAAACAATTTGGTGTTTAGAGTGCAAGTTGTAGGTGTTTCAATCGCTACTTCCAAGTGGTTCAAATGTATTTGGTGCTTCAAGTGCTTCAAATCATTATTTTATAGCTTACGCATGCTACCAAAGTAACTTGGTGCTTATTGTATACTCGTAGTTACTTCAATCGTTGTTTGTAAGTGTTTTAGATGTAATTAGTAGGGGTTTCTTTTATAACTTACATATACTATGAATTCTACAAAAAATAACTGGGTGCTTAGAGTACAACTCATAGGTGCTTCAGTCAACGCTTGTAAGTGTTTCAAATGTAACTAGTAGTGCTTCTTTTATAATTTTATGTGTTTTGTAAAAATAACTTGGAGTTTAAAGTACAATTCATAGTTTAAATACAAATATGGTAAAAATATAAAATAATAAAAATAAAACAAACAATGAAAATAGATGCGTGAAAAGAGAATATAAAACAAAAGGTAAAGAAAGAAAATAAAAATAAAAAATAGGGACGAAAAATAAGGAAGAAAGAAAAGAGCACAGATGCATGCATACTGTACCATTGGAAAATATAACCCGCATTACTATATGTTTTTGGGAATATGTAAATATTAACCATTGTGATGTGTATAAATTATGTTGTTTTTTAATGAGGTTATTTGTTATTTTACTATATTAATGTGCACCTTAGGTGTTATTTGTCATAGATTACAGGTTTTGGGCTTAGGTGGCCTTTGAGGAGCAATGGAAGCAATTATGACAAAAAAATGGCAGTATAAAATTTGCAGAATGTTTGGCCGTATACAGCCGTGTTTGGAGCTAGAAAAAATATTTGGAGAATATATTGAAGCTATTCTGAAGATATATTGATTCAGATTTTTAAGAGATAAATATGGAGATATTCCTGGAGATGAATATGATTTTGTGAAGATATGGTGGAGATATTTTAGAGATATGATTAGACTATGATTAGAATTTAAATTTGGAAGGAATTGTATTACATTTTGGTAATTGCGTGCATGTGTATATTTACGCAACGCAGAGACAGAGGATGGGGGAAATCAGAGTAGCAGTCGTGGTTGTAGTCAGAGAAAAATAGTCATTAGTTTTGGTCAATTTCGAAGACGGAGAACATCTTGCTTATTATCTTGGGTTTTCTTTGTTCGTGTTCACACTGGAGGGTAGCATATATTTTTTTGAAATAAGGGTTCAGTCTCATTCATGATTTGGAGACAGATTACAAAGTGTAAAAGCTTGTGCTAGGTCATGTGCTTTCACTACTTGTAATCTATCTACCTTGATAATGCTTACATTATGAAATACCATTCCTAAAAGCAACACTTCCTTAACCAGTTGTTTTAAATCTGGTGGGATGTGAGGGTAGTTACTCATGTAGCGCAAAGCATTCTCACACTTCGTTTTAACCACAAGGTTGGTTCTTCCTCTAGCACTCGCCTGTTTAAGAGCCTGTAGGATTACCACTAGTTATGCGTGTACAACCGAGAGTACATGTATTGACTTTATACCTTTCCACCCAACCTCAGTAACTGTTTGAATTTCACACCAGGTTGCGACTCCTTATCCTGTGATACTGTTGAAAGATGCATCAGTTGTGATTATGGTTTGTTCCTGGAAGAGATAATCCAAACATTTTCCTTTCTTGGTCCATAGAAGCTCGATGTCCCCAGCCTTCCTCATTTTGTTGAAAGTTTCATTGTTCGTATCCGTAGGGATGATTGGAGGTTGTTGTGTCGGATTATGTGGAACTTGAAAACCATTGCTCCATATGGAGTCACAATACTGAGCCTCATGGACCAGTGACCCAATCTCGACCCTAATTTGGTCAAAAGATGGTAATGTTTGTCCAACCATTGCCACATTCATAGCAGACCAGATTGACCATATTATAAAATAAGCAAGCTCAGTGTCCTCCTTTTTAGGGGCGATTATGAACCACTGTTGAAGCCAATCTTTTAATGAGGACGGATTAACATTTGTAAAATCAAGGCCTAACCTTCTCTACCTCCCGATTCTTCTGGCGAAGTCACAGTGAAAGATCATATGTTCTACTGACTCATCCACTGTAAAGCACATATGGCACTTGGACGATATGTTCATACCTCTTTTCCTTAGGTTTTGATTTGTTGGGCATACCCCTTGAATAAATATCCATATAAGGAATTTGATGTGCTCAGGAATGTTGCTCATCCATAGGCTCTTTCGGAATTTTGAATCCTTGAGATCCATAATACCAGCTGTAGAGGACGCCACAATTTCCCTTGTCCTAATTCTCCATGCAGTATGATATCCTAAATTGACCGTGTATTTCCCTAGCAGCTCCTTGTCCCAAACTAAGTAGTCTGTCTCCCCGAAGTTATGGGCCGGAATATGAATCTTTATAATTTCCTGGATTGTGTGACTAGGGTACAGAACCCTCAGTAGAGGCATCCTCTAGTATTTATGTGAGTCAATGAGGTCCAAAATTTTGAACCGGATGGAAGGAAGAATACCTGTATTAAATTGAATTGGATTTAACTCGTTTGTAATCCAGTTCTGTTGTATGTCAACTGTTTGACCCGACACAATTTTCCACTTAAGATGTGGTTTGACTAGCAGCAGGCTCTAGAGAATCCCCTTCCAGCCCCACGAGTCACCCGGTTTTTGTTTAGTCTCCAATAATTCCATTGTTATGCAATATTTATCCAGGAAAAACTGGGCAAAGAAGGAATTTTTGTTTTCCACCAAATACCATGCTTGATTCCCTAATAATTCCTGGTTCATCTTTGCCGTTGATCTAATCCCAAGCCCACCTTTCCACTTGGAGGAGCAGAGTTTAGACCAATATTTCCAATGTATTCCTCTACCTTCAGTGTCGCCTGCCCAGATGAATCTGGCCATTTGTTTGTCTATGTTGTCCGCAATGGTTTTTGGAATTTTGAAAGTGCTAATGACATATTGTGATAAGGAATAGAGAACATGTTTGCATAACGTAATCCTGTCCATTATAGAAAGATCTGTCTTTCTCCAAACTGGTGTTTTGGCTGTAACCCTTCTTTGCAATTCTTTGAATAAATGAACCTTCGATCCACTAAAATTGATGTTGTGCCCCAGGTATTTACCCTGTAAAAGGTTTGGCTTGATATTGAATCTTTACTTGATTAGATTCGCAGTGGCTTGACTGGCATTGAGACTGATGAGGAATGACGACTTTTCAAAATTAAGACGTTGTCCTAAATATGCAACAAGCAGGTTGATTGTGGCTGCTAGCTTCCTCATACCAGTCTCCGTTACTTCAAAAAATAGGACACAATCATCAACAAACATTAGATGTGATACTCTTGGAACCTCTTTGCCACACTGGATTCCTCTGCATACTTGTTGAAAGGGTTCTGAAACAGTCATGGATGGCAAAGCTTCCTAACACAGGATGAAAAGAAATGGTGACAAAGGGCATCCCTGACGAAGTCCTTGTATGCGTTTAAATGGTTGTGAAATCTCCCTATTAAACTTGATGGAGTACGTGACCGTAGTTACACACTACATTATCCAGTTTATCCACATTACTGGAAAACCCATCCAACCCATCATATTCCTAAGAAAGTCCCAAGAAACTCGATCATGAGCTTTACTCATGTCGATCTTCATTGCAGCGATAACAATCTTCCCTGTTTTCTGCTTCCTGGCATTTTCAATGAGTTCGTGCGCTATGAGAGAATTTTCTATGATTGAACTCCCTTGAACAAATGCTGCTATTCCCCGAGATAAGATACCACATAACTTATTTTAATCTATTTGCAAATACCTTTGCTATGACTTTGTATTTAACATTGTGATGTGTCCATATTATACAATTTTTTGGGGGATATTTTGTACTCATTTTGGTAGGCTTTTGTCTTTAGATACTCTATTTTACCTTGAAATCCTATTACACGAGTTAGGAGCGATTTTATCACTTTTGCCACTTTTAATTAGGATTCCGTGAGATAAGGTAATTGTTGAGGATTTGAAGATCTCGAAGACTTCATTTTGAAGACCATGAAGACTTTTGAAGACCTGAAGAAAGAAAGAGGAGACTACATGAAGGCCAAAGATAAGAAGCCACTTGAGGGCAGATTACTCTGGCCGTCGCGATTCGCAATGGATATGTCGCTAATCGCGACAACCATCTGCCCAGACTTACTATTTGGGATTTTTGTACAATAAATAATCATCACTTTCTCTTTCTTCTCCAACTCTTTTCTCTCCTAATTTCTG
>JAULKK010003067.1:0-10518 GCA_032355705.1 Rubia peregrina
CGCTTCAAAGGTAATCTAAACTCTTAGATAGATTCGAATTAAATACATGCATGAGATCTTGAATATGGTTATTGATAATCCGCTAAATTAGATTTAATCAATTCCCAACATGAGCCAGGGTTGCAATTTTGGCCTGGAACAGGCCCACTATTTTGCTTTTGCCTTTTTTTGGCTCGAGCCTGAAATTCTCTAGCAGTTGGAACCAGTGTTGCAATTTTAGTCAGGGACAGCCCATTGCTTGCTTTTACCTTTTTTTGGCCTAAGCCTGGAATTTGCTGGCTGCTGGATCTAGAGTTGCAATTTCAGCCTTGGTCTTTCAGCACTGAGACTGTTTATTTGGTCATTTTTTTCTCCTTCAATAAAGTTTCAAACGATAGCAAGATACTATGATGCGAGCCAGGATTTCACAGGATCATACCTTTTATGGGTTTTACAAAAGACTTTATCCCTTACGGAATCCTGCCTCGCCTGTTCGTCGTAACAAACTGGTCAACTGCAGGTGCTACATATTTTAATATACTGCCACTCAGGCGTAATACTTCCTTAGATGAGTAATATTCCAAGTGTGGGGGATTGGTCTTCTCTCTAGTGATTCCTGCCCATAGGCTCTTTTTCCCAGCATCTCAACCACCTTATATGGCCCTTCCCATTTCACATCCAGTTTCTTTTAGCCATGCGCTCCGTTTGCTTCATTTCTTCTCGGACTTGGTCTCCCAATTTCAGAGCTCTTATCCTGCCCCCACTGTTGTAGTGTTGTTCCATCCAGAATTTGTATGTAGTCTCATTCAGTGATGCTCTCTCCCTGAGCTCATCTAGTTCTTCCAAGTTCTCCCTAATTGCCTACTCATTTTCTTCCTTGTTCGTATGCTCGGATACTCTCATAGCTACCTCAGGTTGGATGATGGATTCCATTCCAAAATACAGCATGTAGGGGGGATTCCCCGGTGGCTGTTCTGGGTGTGGTCCTGTAAGCCCACAAAACGCTGACCAGCTCTTCATCCCAATTTCCTTTTGCCTACCCAAGTCTCCTCTTAGCCCATGAATGATCATTTTGTTGGTTCTTCCATCTACCCGTTAGCCTGAGGGTTAGCTACGGAAGTGAACCGTTGCTCTATGCCCATGCCGACACACCAATATCTGAATGGCTCGTTGGCGAACTCCTTTCCATTTTCACTCACTATTTCCTGTGGGATTTGAACCTGCATACTGTGCTTCTCTAGGAGAAATTTGCGATCTTCTTCAGGGTAGGAAGATCCTTCTGGTTGGCCTTGAGTTGTTCAAGTGATTTCTCCTCCGATTCTCCCCATTGTACTGCCCCCTTTTTGTCTATACATCCCTTCAGTGTTTTGAAGAAAGGAAGCGCTCTCTATACTTATCTGGACAGAAAGCAGTCTATAGCTGCCAATTTTCCATTAAGGCTTTGTACCTTCTTAACCATGCCTAGACCCTTCATCACCAAAATTGCTCTTACTTTCTTAGAGTTTCTTGCAGTCCTTCATTTGACACCATGTGCCCTAGGAACTTTTCTGCTCCCGCCCCAAATTGGCATTTGGCTGGGTTCAGTGTCATCCTTGTCTTCGTGAAAGCCGCCAGGGACTCTTTCAAATCCTCAACGTTGGTTTTGTACTTTCACATCCTAGGAATTGGGTTTGGGGCATTGTATAGGTTGGTGAAGGCCGACTATCTAACCAAAAGTGTTAGTTTCCCAATGCATATCCTTACCATGGATTTGGGTTACTACTCAACCCCAAATTGGGAGAGTCATGACATATGTACCAATCTCAATCCCATTGATATTGGGAACCAACAAATCCTACCTCTCTCTCTCTCTCTCATTTTTGCTCATCCAAGAGAAAGACTCTGTTGGGTGGTTTCAATAATATAACCTACTCGTTGAGCCTCTGATCTGCACCTTATTGCATGCGTTAACCAATGCATTTGACACGCTTGTTATCATGTTTTGTTTGGATGATTTCTAGTTTTAGTTAACTTTACATTACAAAGGGTTTAGATGACTGTTCTTAGTTTTCTTATCTAAATCCCGAGTTTTGTCAACTTAATAGGATCCAATGGACAAAAAATGAACTCCAAAATGCTGAATTCCAAAAATGAACCATCCCTAGTTGAACTTGATGCATCTACTTTGGATGCATCACCATTTTAATCAAAAAATGATCCATAAGAACTTACACGGCCTGGGCCATTCAACTGATCAAGAAGTGCTTCCAGCCGATGGCTAAAGCCAAATGACACCGACGCAAGTTTTAGAAGTTCTAAAATAGAGGAACAAGTGACGGGTTGCACCGGCTGGCACGGTCTGTGCCGGACATAGCTGGATTCGTAATTCCAGACCACTCAGTCCATGTCTGCAAGAGTTAGCACGGCCGTGCCCGTTCTCACGACCCATTTCATCACTTGCGTACATGACCACATAGGAAATACAGGGTGTACCAGCCCCCAGCTGGCACGACCGTGCCTTACACCACAGCATGTACCATTTGCGGTTGCTAGGGTTTCAGACCTTTTTCAAGTACCAATTCCCTAATACTACACATAGCAACTTATGTAGGGTTTAATTTTTTAAACTTATTTTAGACTCCTAAGAGTAGGGTCAAGAGAGAAAGGAGCTCTTCATTCTCTCAAAAATATTTTCTTTTCTTCTCTATCTATTTTTCCCAAGAGCATTAAATCCAATGAAATATTTAGATTCAATGCTTTGGGGGTAGTTAATGAACTTGGGATTTGTAATTGTATTCATGATTTGGTGTTTGTTTTGGGTGATTTTATAGATCTACCTATCTCTAAGTGTTTATGATTATTACGTTGGTTTGTACTTCACGTTCTTATAAATTGGATGATTGTCACACTAAGATTGGAAGACACCGTAGTCTACTTTTATGTTGGTGCACTTATTGATATCCCCCAGGGAATGAAGCTTAGATGTTCCTAGAGTAACGATAGTTTAGGACCATATAGTGTGTGTATCTGGGTTTCGAGTCAACGTTACGATCGAACATACACTAGTCTTAGCTAGCAAATTGGCTCCATTAGTTACGGATATAGATAACATTATTAGCAAACTAGGGTTAGCGTGAGTTATAACCCTAGAGCCATTAATATAGTGCTTATCCCCTTGCCTCTGTAGGCCTAGGGAGAAAGAATTTGTACTGGAGTGCCCCAAACATAATCTTATGAGGGAGTTTCAGATCCAAACAATAGGTAAGGCTTTTGTTGCACTTCCCTAAATACGGAGGTGGTGCCGATGGAAGATTACATGCGCACCTTACGTGACAGGTATGGGAAAGTGTTGACCATCGACTCCACTATGTGTCATAAACACTAGGATAGGTTTACATATCTTAAATGTGATTGAATCTAGGATCAAAACATAACACTGATCATGTTACCCAAATACACCCCAAGTGCTAGTTTATATAGTTTTACTCTCTTGTGCTCTTGGATGCTTGTAGTTTTTAGACACCCCCCAAACCTGTTTTACAACATAAGCTATTCCTAGCACGTGATCGGATTGACAACCCAATTGCGGTTATGTGTAGTTAATTTTTAGATTCCTAGCATCTCTGTGGACGACCCCGGTCTTACCACTATCTACCCCACAGGTTGTATAATAGTAGGAATGGGAGCAGTAATATAAGTGTCTATCTTTGAACATCATCCTCTCGGTTTACTTAGTATATCTCCCATGAAAAAGGTCATTAATTAGCAACACCTGGAGGGGGTGGGACAAATTTTGGCACCGCTGCCGAGGATTCTAGTTTAAAGGTTTAATTGTAAACTTGCCTAGCTTGTTAGTTTAGTAGTTAGTCTTGTTTTTGTTTTTGTTTTCTTGAGTTATTTTTTCGTTGAGTCCTTGTGATAGTGATCCGTGTACTTCTAATCCTTGTGCTAGTGTTTCTTCTTAGTAGGGTATAGTTTAGCTCCTAGTTTATGGTACATATCCATGCCACAAATCTAGTGACTCTACATTATCTAACGGAATACACATGTAATTGGATAAGAAGAATGAGGAGATCTAGAGTAGGCGTTCCACAAGAGCCAACCTTTGTAGTTTAAGAAACCATAGAAATAGTGGAGGACAATCACACTCTTAGGGAGTTGATGACTCCCAAATTGGAGAATCAACCCCTATGCATTGTTTTTCTTCCCTTGCCACCAAATGTCACCGGTGAGCTCAAAAGAGGAATGATTTAATGTTTACAAACTTTTCACGGGATGGCCTTTGAAGACTTCAACAAGCACTTGTTTATTTTTCTCTTAGTGTGCCCCAATATGAAGCCACCGAGAGTTTTAGAAGAAGACTGCAACTTGAGATAGTTTCCTTTCTCTCTGCGGGATGAGGCCAAGGATTGGCTATAATATCTTCCACCCAAATGCATCACTTTTTAGATGAATATGAAGCGGAGGTTCCTTGAAATATACTTTCCAGCTTCCAAGCTGCAGATCTCAAGAAAAAATCTCTCCTATATATATCCCAATTTTGGAATGAATTCCTTTACGAGTATTGGGAGATATTTAAGAGGTTATTGGAAAGCTATTCTTATCATCCATTCAAGGAGGATGACTTGGTGTATTATTTCTTCAAAGAGCCATGTGATGATAATGTGAGGATGGTGAACATCGCATGCAATGGTTCGATGGCCAACAAAATTCTGAGGGATTCAATGGCGCTCTTCGAGGCTAATAGAACCAGGCAGTTTGGTACTAGATCCCGAGTGAAAACATTAGATGACCCAACTCAATATCCCAAATTAGAAGATTAAGTTTAAGCACTTGCCTCGATGATGATGGAACTTATGAAAGAGAGAATTCAACAAGTTAAGGTTTGTGGCATATGTAGTCTTGATCATCACACTGTCACTTGTTCACAAATGGTGGAAGATTTTAAAGAGATGAAAACATTGGACTTTACTGGTGAAATTAGAAAACAATTTGCTAGGGGCAACAAAGGGGAAGCACTGAGGCAAAAAGTAAGTCCCCCATGCAAATACCTTTAACCCTAGACATCACGATAACCCCAACTTCCATTAGTGCGAGGAGAATCAAGATCAAGGGTACAATCAAGGCAAACAACCTCAACATCAACCCTATCTTTGGGGAGAAGGGACTTCGAACAACAACGTCACTCTATACAAGTCGGATCTGGAAGAAATCTAGGAAGCTATTTCCTTATTGGCTAAGAAATATGATGTGTTCACGGAGCTGGCAAGGCTAGAGATTGAAGATCTCAGGATGAGGGATTTTTCAAGCATAAAAAACCTTTAAATCCAAGTTAGGCAACTCACCACCTCGGTGAGCCGACTTGATGCCAAAGATTCCGGCAAGCTCCTTTCCCAGCCAGAGATCAACGCAACAAATGTGAGGGCATTGAAGCTAAGGAGCAGGACGGAGGTGCGTGAGCCCAAGAAAGTGATTTTGCAAGAAAATGAATTAATTGTGGACAGCAACAAAAATAACTTGGAGGAGCGTGAGATGGTTGTAGAGAAGAAGCCTGTCAAAGAGCTTCCCATACCTGAGTTGAGGATGAATCTTCCACCACCTTTCCCTAGTGCACTTAGGGGATAGCCGAAAGTGGCAACCAACGATGCACACATTCACAAAATCTTCGAGAAGCTTTAGGTTACTATTCTAATTTTGGATTTGATTGAGCATGTTCCTTCTTATACTAAATTCTTGAAAATTGCATGTACTAAGAAGAGTAATAAACCAATTTGGAAGGTTGGAAATTGAAGATAGGGGGAGTGACTACTCTAAATTATAGGAACTTGCCTAAGAAATGTGATGACCTCGGGATGTTTCAATTCCTATATCCTTAGGTGGAGAATGGGTGAATTGATATAATTGAAATAGTAGGATATATTAAGATGATCCCTTCTAGCCTTTTTGAAAACCTAGACATATGTGAGCTTAAGGAAACTAGGGTAGTTTTCCAATTAGCCGATCACTCCTTAGCTAGCCCTCGAGGTTTAGTTTAGGATGTAATTGTTAGAGTAGGAAATTTAGTGTTTCCGGTGGACTTCTATGTACTTGACGTAGTGAACGATGGTGGTGCTCCCTCAATTTTATTGGGGAGGCCTTTTCTAAAAATGTCAAAGACTAATATAGATGTTCATTTAGAGACACCAACCCTAGAAGATGACATTGATAAGGTGGGATTTGAAATTTAGTATAAATCTAAGCATGATTCACCTATTACTCTCTTATGTGAAAAGGTATAAATTTGTGTGATGATCTTGCTCAATGTGAAATCCCTTGTATGATTGATGATGATGATTGCCTAAATGAGATTCATGATGATGATGAGGCATATCCCAATATAGAGACCTTATATGTTCTATCTTGCTTGAATGACCGTATGATGATGCAATTGTTAATAAGAATGCTTCTTCTAGTGTGATTAAAGAAGCTTTACCTCATATTTCTAACACTAACGTGTAAAACAAAAGAAAACAGGCTAAGGAACTAACAACTCCTAAGCCTCTTCCTACTCCCAAGCTCAGCAAAAATGTGTCTATGGTTGTGAAAGATGGATGTGGCTGGTATGCCTCTCATAAGGTGAAGGGAAAACCGAAGGTAATTTGGAGACCCGTCCATAGAGACATGGTAATTGGTGGTATCAAGGATGGTGATTTTGGTGACCCGTCAAAGCATTGTTCTTAGTTTTCAAAAATGCATGGAATAAGAAGTCCCGAGGACGACACTAAAAAACCAGTGTTTTTATTTTGTTTTAGTAGCTTTTGAATTTTTTTTCGAATCATTAGGAATGAGTTTTATTTTTGGTGGAATTTTTAGTGGATTATTCATTATTATATTTTAGCTGGAATAGTGCTACTCTCGGTTTCCATGATTTTGGATGCAGGAGTCTTTGCGGAAAATTTTAGAAAGAGAAGGACAGGCCAGCCTCATGCTAGGCCTCACCAGAACGAGGCCTACAAGCCCCTCAAACACGAGGAAGCCTCATGTGAACCCCCTAGCATGAGGTAGCCTCATGCCATACCCTCTCTAGCACGAGGTTACCTCGAAAAACCCACCAGGCACCCAAGCCAACCACTTTAGTTTCCCAACCACTCCTATAAATGCCTCGTGCCATGTTCATCATCTTCATATTCTCTCTCATTTTCTTCCTTATACCCAAACCAAACTCATTCTTCCTCTCAAATCTAATTTTTGACCATAACTTCTTCAATTCTTATCCGATTTGCCTAAAACTTGTCTCAAAAGCTTCATTTTTTATCCCAACAAAAACCAATACCAAAAACATCAAGATTAAACCCATATTTGAAATTTTTTAGTTCGGCCAAAACTTGAGTTTGGATTCGTTACAGGTGTCAATGGTTGCTGGAATTTATTCTAGAAGGAGTCCAGTATGCTTCCCAAGCACAAATTTGCAAAAATTCAGCATCAATTTTTACCCCAAGGTATATGGTCGCATCCTCTTCTTCAGGAGAACTTGTGGGTGTTTGAATATTGGAGTTTTTGTATCTTCATGTTGAGGACTTCTTAAAAGCAAAGGGTTTTGTGGAGAATTTTTGAGTTTGGGATAGTTGATTGTGGATTATTGGGGATTATTGTTTTTGGTGCCTTTGTTGTGCTGTTTTGTTCACTATGCCACATAGACAGATGGGTGAACCTAGTGTGCCTTTTATGGGGTTGACAACACTCCTCACTGAGCATCAAGCACGATGGGACCATCTTGTTGGATGCCTCATGTTGGAGACTAAGTTTGTGCATGAGAGGGCTATGAAAGACATCAAACTCTACAAACTGGTCAGGATGCTCTTGAAGAGGATAGGGCTCAAGGATTTTACGACTATGTCAGCCCTCACCTACACTAGGAATACTTTGGAGTTTCTCACGTCTGTTACGCGAGACATCAATAGGTTCATGGGGAAGATTGTGAGATTCCAACTGGGAGGTGTGGCTAGATCTATGTCTCATGCAGAGATGGCTTGAGCATTTGACTACACTGATGTTATAGGTTACAGTGAGGATCCTACGGGCTTTAATGTGAAAACTTTTTGGTTCTCCATCACCTAACTGTGGAGGAGGAAAAAGAGAAAGAAGAGTGATATTGTGCATCTAGCATTGAGATACATGGATATACTATTGAACATAGTTGTGAATTTCCATTGGGAGGCCACCATTGCTACTGAGAGGTATTGCAGAATTCTAAGGTCTATTTGCACAGGATGTGCCTACCCTGAATTAGTAGATGATTTTGTCGGCCAGGTTATCTCTCTATCCAAGGCACGAACATGGAAGATAGGAATCAGGGCCATGATATTACTCCTGGTTTCTCACTATAACCTTCCGGTGAGCACTGACATGTGGGAGAACCCGAACATCCCATAAACCCTCACTTCTTCAGCCATGACAGAGGTGAAGATGATACGTATTAGCATGGGAGAATCTACTAGTAATACAAGAGAGAGAACTTCATGAGGTTACCCCAGAGTGAGAAGACCAAGTTACCTAAGGGATTTTTGTTGTAGGATCTTATCATAGAGCCTGGTGCAGGATCACAGGTAGTACTGGGAGTACCTTATAAGGATGAGGATGAGTGGGGTGAGAATGAGGAGTAGAGAAACCATGACGAGAAAGCCCCAATGGAGGAGGATTAGATTCTCAATCAGTCTTCACAGGCCTTCCCCAATAACCACTAGCCTGTTGAGCCACTACTAGAATTCCGTTAGTATGTGCCACCACCATTTGTAGAGCCTCAGTGTGGGCGTAGATTTCACAGGCACATCTACTTCCCGTACGATGGCTATTTTGTAGAGTTGAGAAGGCTTAACAGTTGTGGGACCCTTTTGGCTCTCGAGCCTCAATGCCACAACATTTCTATTCCTTTCTAGCATGAGGCCTAGCCATGGCAGCATCCGCAGTTCAGCCCTTTCAGAGAGCATAGTTCATAGGGGTTACCAGGTAGCTTCATCTTATCATATGTGGATTCGTCCGCATGGATAGGAACCAGAGTGGATGCAGTCTTGAGAGATGTTATCTTTAGAGGCAGGAAGGATGTGCATAGACTAGGAGCTTAGCTCGACTATCACAAGTAGGGGACTGTGGATAGATTTGGTCGGGTGGATGACCAGCTCCACTATCTAAGGACAAATATGAACTCATTACACTAGGGTATGAGAGCGATTACTAATCGACTGAGGACGGAAGGGATTAGAGATGTAGACCATCATCAGGATCTATATAGGTAAGAGGGTGGAGCCAGATGTCACGGGCGGCATCGTTGACTCTTCGGTGTTTTCCAACCTCTTCGTTGATCTTTTCTCATTTTTGTTTACTCGAGAATGAGTAAAGGTTTAAGTGTGAGCTGATTTATTTGCACCTTATTGCATGCATTAACCAATGCATTTGAAACATTTTTTTATCATGTTTTGTTTGGTTGATTTCTAAATTTAGTTAGGTTTACATTACAAAGGATTTAGATGACCGTTGGTTTTCTTATCTAAATCCCAATTTTTAAAGACTTAATTGGATCTAATGGACACTTTGTCTTCATGAGCACCCAGATCTTCTTTTTGTGAGCTTACTAATAGTTTATTTGTGAGGACTTCAACGTTATCTTGTAGAAGACTAGTAGATTTTTGAAGGCCATTAGAAATGATGGTAGTAGATGTTTGATGGGCATTTGGAAGGATAATGTAGATAGAAGACTATGAACAAACTACATGGTGGTAGATGGAATTGAACCAGAAAAAGTTGGAGTCGAAGTTCAACATTCTAAAAAACTTAATGAATGGTGGCATTAACCAGCATGACAGCTAGCACAAATCGGCCGGTAAGAACCAGCCAACAAGGTCATGCCAGAGGCACCCAGTACGATCGTGTCTGTCAGCACGGCCGTGCCATAGCCTTCTAGCATGAACCGTTTGATGTAGTCCAACCGTGTAGTCACTATCCTTTGTGAGGCTAAGGATGAACACGGACTGTTCCCTTTTACATGGACTATGTCGTTTCAACTCCAAAACTGTGAAGTCCAGCTCCTGGGATACGAAGAACGACATGATCGCATCACCATTTTGCTCAGAAAACAACCTGTAAGAACTCATATGGCCCACACCATTCAACCGATCAAGAAGTGCTTCCATCCGACTGCTTGAGCCAAATGATACGGGCGCACAATTCATAATTTCAAAAATAGATGACCAGCTGATGGGCCACATTGAGTGGCATGGTCTATGCCAAACACAGGTAGCACGACCCTGCCAGGCTGCCTAGCCCATGTAATAAAGAGCTAGCACGGTTGTTCCTAATCACAATGCTCGTGTCAAGATGAGGTGATATAGCCATATCAGGTAGAACTGGATGTGCAATCTCCCAATCAGAATGACTGTGCCTGATTGCACAGCCCGTGCCTTTTGCGCTTGCTAGGGTTTTGACCTATTTTTGGCCTTTTCGGAGACCCAATTTCCTACTACTATATATAACAACCTATCTTTACGAGGGTTTAAAGTTATGCTCATTTTAGACTCCTAAGAGTAT
>JAULKK010003085.1:0-10517 GCA_032355705.1 Rubia peregrina
AAATAAAGAACTCAAATTGATCTCTGTATATGATCAGAGCGGATGAACTCCAATGCATAACATCAAATCCAACTGTAATACCCGTGGAGTTAAATCGTAAACTTAATAAAAAATTAGAGATTTCATACATGTATGCTGCTCATCGTCACCGCTCGACCAGGGTGATTCAGGTACTCCATGAAGACACCGATGCGTACAATCGGATAAAAAAACATAGAGTTGAGCGACGATGAATAAACAAAACATATGGGAACGAATAACCAGCTTAGTTAATACCACTCCATCAGCAAAATTAGCGAAATATCATGTGCACATTCAATACATGCCTCGTGAATGAAAAGTTTACCACATTTCAGTTTCTGAATGAAAAGTTTGAGAAAAAACACAACCGTTAGTTTAGAAACCTACACCTACCATGGAACATTGGAAATCTAGGAGCTCCAGCACCGCCTGCTTCTGCAGATGGTTCGATGGAGAGCCGAGGACGAAGACCATCTGAGCGATGAATTCGTCGGTGGCAGTGGCTTTGGGATGAGAAACTTGTAGAGATTTCCAACTGGGGTGGAGGTGAGGAAAAGAGAGGTTCAAGAAATCTTACGCTGGAACGACGTCGTTTTAAGGTAGTAAAGAAGTGAGATTAAGTCCTAAAATGATGTGCTTTGCGATGAAACTAATTTTTTTGTTCCTATAACCATTCAATAAATAATACTGAGCAAGTATATGAAGTAAAACTTAAAACAAACATTTAATTTTTAAAAAATGAAACTCGTCCTTAAAAATACAAGTAAATAACACAATATTTTTTTTAAAAAAATACATGTCCGCTGCTAAGAAAATCATATTCTCACAATTTTCTAACAAATGAAAATAAAATAAAATGAGCTTGTAGAATAAATTTGTCTTAATAAATATAGAAATTATCAAGCATATATATATATGTTATTATTTTCTTTGACTACGTTTGCTTCCATCTTCACTTTCAATCATTAACATCAAATTGAGTTGCACTTTCAATCATTGACATCAAATTGAGTTTCACTTTCTTATTTCTTCCTCTTAAATTTTATATTTTGTAATGAAGACGCAAACTATTAAACCGGGAGAAAAATGTTAGTAATAAAAAATTGGCATTTCATTATTAGTGGCTCAAAGGGAGAATTAGAAAAATGTTTCAACAGAGTTCTCAATCTGAGCTAGAGTCGTGGAAGTCACTGGAAGTCATACCTTCAGATTCTAGAACCTGTACAACTCTATGCATTGTAGGCCGATCTTCGGGGACTGAAGATACCCACTTAATGTAAATGGCAAGCAAAGAGTCGAGGCCTTCTGTTTGTACTCCTTTCACAACATGGATGAACTATTTACCATTCTATATTATAAGTTATTAGAAAGTTTGCACAAGGATATATTAGAACATGACACAATATATTTGACAAGCATTGCCAAGAAATATTGCAGTAATTCCATTTTCTCGTCAATTGACAGTGGGAGCAAGTAATGGAAGGAGTAGTAAAGATATATAACCAACAATGTTTAAACCCTTTTCAATGAATGATGCATTTGTAAGGGTGTTTTTGACAGAGCTGTGCATATTAGAAAAACTGACTTATTTTGGCTTATTTTGAAAGCAGAGGGGGAGACTAGCTTCCGTTCCCCCCCCAATAACTTCTGCTTCTTAAATAAGCATTTTATCAGTTTACCAAACACTAAAAGGGTGTTTAGCTTGTAAGCAAAGCACTTTTAAACCCTACCACACCCACCCTAAGCTACTTGCCACTTACAACTTCAAGCATGAAAACCCCAAAGTTATAATCCCTGCCAAACACACCCTAAGCTGCTTGCCATTCACAACTTCAAGCATAAACTAGAGGTGTTAATTCGGTCATTCGGATCAGGTTTGAGTTCGGGTCAAATGGGTTCGAGTTGAAAAGGGTTGGGTTGAAACAGATCGAAATCTACTGGTCGAGGCGGGTCGATTCAAAATGGGCAGAAGTCTGTTGGTCGGGTTCGGGTCGGGTTTGGGTCAAATTGAAATGAGTCAGGTTAAATGGGTCGCAGTCTGTTTGTAGGGTTGGGTCGGGTCAGGTCGGGTCGAAATCTGTTTGTCGGGTCGGATTAGAAAGAAAGCTATAATAGGTAAGAAAATGTTTTGGAAAATGGGTTATGGTATCAACTACTCTAAAACATGCATTTTCCAACATTTCACAAAAAATCATTTATTTAATATTTTATGCTGAGAAAAGTGCAAAAATAACCCTATAAGATTGTGAAAATGCAGGAATTGTCTTGTATAATCTGAAAGTGCAAATCTAACCCTATGTTTTGGTGAAATGTGCAGATTTACCCAAATTTCACTATTCTGGCATTGACTAAAGGAATTTAGATGTTGACCTAACATAAAAAGACAAAGAGCCAAGTGCATATATAACCCTACATAATTGACGAAAGTGCATATATAAGCCTGCAATGTTTGAAAGTGCAAATATAACCCTACATAATGAGATAAAGTGCAAATATAACCTTTTCAGGCAATTAGATACCGGATTTTGGTGGAAAGTCCAATTTACCCCTAGTTGGTCTTTTTATTTGTCCAGCGCCATCGAATACGGTCGCCGTCGTCACCCGTCGTCCATTCCCACCTTAATCTGACCATCATTATGTCGCAAAAACCATCAGATTCGGGTTTCGCAAGCGGCGAGGAGCAGATTTACAGGGTGGTGGGGTGGCATCGGTGTCAGATTAGGGTTTTACGGGCGTGAGGAGTAGATTTGCAGGGTGGCGTCGACATCAGATTAGGGTTTTGCAGGCGCGAGGAGCATATTTGCAGGGTGGCATCATCGTCATATTAGGGGAAACCTAACGGTGGCGGGGACGAGCGGGCAGCGCTGGGGAAGAGCCGGTGAGGAACAGATGTTGGGGGGAAGGGCGACAGAGACGAGCGGTGGGGTAGTGGTGAAAATCCAGAATCTGGAAGAGATGGCGGCGGGGCGGTGGTGGGAGGTGGGGACAACTAGGTCAGAGGGTAATATAGTCTTTACAGGTCGGTCAACTACCAAAAAAGGTTAGTCAACTAGCATCACATGGTTATATTTACACTTTCATTTAATAGCTACACTTTCTCCATTATATAGGGTTATATTTGTATATTTCCCAAAGACAAAATATCACTGGATTTAAAACTAAAAATTTAATGACCATTATACCTATAGTCTTTTCCACCAGTTAATGCCAAACAGCCACCGGTCAATGCGGACTGCCGATGGTCAATAATGGTCAACACCGGTTAATGGTGGTCCACGCCGGACCGCCGCCGATCGTCGGCTAATGGTGGCCCGGTTAGATCAATACTTTTATTAATAAGATATGGTTAGATCAGCACTTTAGTAACAAACACAAGGTTAAATTTGAACTTCTCTAAAAATGATAGGGTCAGATTAGCACTATCATTTAAAAAATATATTTTTCAAGAGAGGCAACTCCTTCTAAATATGCCTTCATTACAACTTCATAATTTATTTATTTTAAAAATAAGGTATATTTCATTAATCATTTGTAAAGTACAAATTCATAATCTAATGTATGATAAATATATTTATAATTTGTATGTTACATTCTAATCAATTTTCAATAGTATCCCAGATAAATGAGCACATTTTAACATTTGGAAGTCAACTTAATCAATTTTCAACTACTTTAATTTCTTTATTCATGTGTAAAAATCTGAAAAAAAATAATAATTTAAAAATATATGTGATGATGAATCCAACAACATTTGACATGATAATAGTCTTGCATATATAGTACTCCTTCTGTTTTCTTATTTATGGCACCATATATTTAGGTGTTTGGATTTAGATGAAGAAAATGAGTGGATGAAATTAAATGTAGAAAGTAAAAAGTAGAATGAGTGGATGAAAATGAAGGAATCTTGCCAAAAATGGAAAGTGTGTCATTTAAAAGAAAACATCTCAATTAGGTAAGTGTGCCATAAATAACAAAACAGAGGGAGTATATACACTCATCAAAATAATATTTCTTTACTATTTTTGTAGTGGCAACTGGATTGAGAAAAGGATAAATATTGAAATAAAAAGAAAGTGGAAAATCAAATCAAATTGTATTACAATTCAACCGTAAAATAGTAAAAGTAAAAATAAAATTTTAATCCCAAAGACATTAGACGATGTCGTTATCTTTTATGGCAAACCAGTGTAGGAGATTCGATCAGATATACATGAAATATAACCATCAAGGAAGAGACATGCATTGATTGAGACAGTTTTAAATTACCTAGAAAGGGATGCGGCATTGAATTGAATTACAAATACATTGAGCCTTATTAAATAGGGGAATATCATTTTCAATATTTTTTCTAAGCTAATGTGGCAAGTATTGGAGATGCCACTTGTCAAAATGATTGTTTTTTAAAAAATTATATTTATAGATTTTGAACTAGGATAATGTTTGTGAAATATCGGGATAGCACAAATATATCTACTAATAACGACTACGAGTATCAGCCTTCATGATAATCGTTATTAGTGAGCCACATTAATAATTAGTAAAACCCATTAAAATTCATCCCAAATCTAAGAAATTTCATCAATCAATAATCATAATTAGTTGTCACACCCAATTATAACCTAGCAGCAACTATTGATATTTACATCGACAAAAAGTCAAAGTCTTCCCGGGTTAGACAAAAAAACTAGCAAATAATTAACTCACAATCATCAACTAGTTGATCATCATAGTATAAATCATGCATTAACTACACAAGAAAGCACAAATATATTTGATAATCAAAGCACACACTACGAAAAATCATGTGAGACGTGGTGGAAGAAAGAGGCCACTGACTAGAGTATTGTGTGATGTAATATGTAGCGGCTATTGTTTTGTAGCTATTTTTTTAAACAACTGCAATATGTAGCAACTATTTTTTAAAATAGGTTCACTATCACAAAGACACCTCTCTAATACTGGTATTTTGGCAGTGGTTTTTAAAAAAAATGGTGGCTAAAATAAATTAGCACCGTTTTAAAAAAACAATTAACACCAATTTTTTGAAAATCGGCGTTAATCTTTTTAAAAAATTGTTGTTAATTTTAAAAATCGGTGCTAATTTAACACCTATTTTCAAAAAAACGGTGTTAATTAAAAAAAACCGGTGCTAAAAATTTGAAAATCCAATCTTACCGCCAAAACCTGTGGTTTTTTAAAATTAGCACCGTTGTTTTAAAATTAACACCGATTTTTTGAAATCGGAGTTAATCTTTAAAAAAACCGGTGCTAATTTAACACCGATTTTCAAAAAATTGGTGTCAATTTTTTAAATGGTGCTAATTTAACTCCAATTTTTTGAAAATCGGAGCTAATTTAACACCAGTTTTTTAAAAAATGGTGCTAAATATTTTAAATTCAATCTTCCCGCTAAACATTTCAAAAAAAATCACCACAAATTTTTAAAAATTTTGGCAAACTTTTCATGAGCTTGGAGCAACTGCGCGCAGCCGCTCTAATCTAAATTATATTTTTTTTCTTGACTTTCAAAATGGTTAAAAAAATTTGTTGACTTTAACTTATTACTTATTTGAGTTAAATTAATCAATGATCAATTTTTAATGACCTAATATATATAAACAAGAATAAAAATATTTTACGCTAACTAATTAACGTCCAACACTTAATTGATTTAGTATATAGAGATACAAAATTGTTTTAATTTAACTAAATACGGTTAATCACGATATTTTAAAAATATTTAGCACCGGTTTTCTAAAAATCGGTTCCAAAACCGGTGTTAAATACTTTTAAAATTCAATCTTCCAAACAAATTTTTTTAAAAAAATTGGCAATTTTTTTTAAAATTTCTGCCAAAAATATCATGAGATTGCTGCACGCAGTTTCTCTAAGCAAAAATATTATTTTTCTGAACTTTCAAAAAAATTCACTTCTTTTATTGACTTTAACTATAACTATGTTGACTTAAATTAATCCACGATCAACCTTTAATGACCTAATATAAATAAGAATATAAATTTTTGAATAGAAAAAAACATGTAGTTTGGAGCAATGGATAATGAGGAAACACAATTTTGGGTCACGGTGTAATTTTCCAAAATGTGTACAAGTAATCAATGTTGACTTTCGAGACCCTTTCATTCATCCATACATGTCCAAATCGCAAAGTCTCAATCATATATTATTCAATTGAATTTTGGTGTCAACAATTTCATGATTCAACAATTCCAAATTTTTATGAGGGACCTAAGTGCAAAAAGTTAAAAATTTACTCGTAACTCCAAATTAAAATCCGCTTGAACATGGTGCTTCCCTATACACCCCTATTTTATTTTCCAAATACGTAACGAAATATTTATCATCAATCGGGCACATGAACAAATACATAATCCTTTCCGATATCTTTTTCTTACTTTTATGTAATCAACTCTAAGTTACTCTAGAACATCTACTAGCTTTTTCCAATAATTCACCAAAAAATATTATTATTTATTATTTTTATATTGAGGTAAGAATAACAAAAATCATGTATTTTGGAGCAATGGATAATAGGGAAACATAATTTTGGGCAACAGTATAATTTTCCAAAATTGTGTACAAGTAATCAATGTTGACTTTCGAGGCCCTTCCATTCACCCATATATGTCCAAATCGCAAAGTTGCAATCGTATATTATTCAATTGAATTTTGGTGTTGCAAATTTTGTGATTAGACAATTTCATATTTTTACAGGAACCTAAGTGAAAAAAGTAAAAACTTTATTCATAAAGGAATATTTATCATCGATCGGGCACAAGAACAAATTCGTAATCCTTTCTGATTTCTTTTTCTTACTTCTATGTAATCAACTCTAAGTTACTCTAAAACATCCTCTAGCGCTTTCCAAAAATTCACCAAATAATAATAATATTTATTATTTATATATTGAGGTAAGAATAACAAAAATCATGTAGTTTGGAGCAATGGATAATGGGGAAACACAATTTTGGGCCACGGTGTAATTTTCCAAAATTGTGTACAAGTAATCAATGTCGACTTTCGAAGCCCTTCCATCCACCCATACATGCCCAAATTGCAAAATCGCAATCGTATATTATTCAATTGAATTTTGGTGTCACCAATTTCATGATTCGATAATTCCAAATTTCCTGGAGGAACCTAAGTGCAAAAATTAATAACTTTACTCATAACCTCAAATTGAAATGTGCTTGAACGTGATACTTCCCTATACACTCCATTTTATTTTGCAAATCCGTAACGGAAATTTATCATCGACCGGACACAAGAACTAGATTGACTTTCACTACCACAAACACCCCCTCCAGCACCGATTTTTTGGCACCATCGAATAAGTTGACTTTAACTAATCAATGGTCAACTATTAATCGACTTTCTATATATGAACCCTAGTAACTAAGTTGACTTTAACTAATCATTAGTCAACACTTACTTGACTTAGCATGTATGAAAATGAGTTTAAAAAGTTTGACTTTAACTACTCAAGGGGTACTATTACTTGACTTTCTATATATAAACACTAAGAACGAAGTTCACTTTAACTAATCAATGATAAACCTTTACCTGCTCTATATAAAAATACTAATAACTAAGTTGGGTTCCATACTTAGAATTTTTTCACCCGGTCAAAAAATTGGCATAACCTGGACATGAATATATGATATCTAGGACCTTTTTCCTATTAAAAAATATGTGGCTTCCTTCATTCTTAAGGATTTAAAAACCAATACTCCGTATAAATGTTATATTTATAGTGTTATATAATAAATAGTAGTCATCGAAAACATTTATTTTTAATATTTATTAACATTTATAATATAATTTCCCATTAGTGTATTGTGTCAAACATATTGTTCAGCCCTCACCCTCACCCTCACCCTCATCCCTCTTCCCACCTTCATGCCGCCCTTCACCACCGACTTCCGCCATCACCCTCACACCATTGCACAACCGCTCTCATCGACTTTCTACCACCGGCCCTCCACCATTGCACAATCACGACAATGAGGAGGCGTTTGATGGATTTCTGGGGATGGTGGCCTACTCGTTCATGCCGCCGAACGGGAAGGTTCCACCGTCATTGGAGGGTTCTGCCTTCGAAGAAAGAGTCCTGTCTTTTGCTCTGCTTTTACCACCGTCGATGTAGGGTTCCGCCACCAATTTTTTCCATTGTTTCTACATGTGATCGGAGAATTCAGTTAGCACCACTATAATTATGATGCTCCCCTTTGCATCTATTAGGTCTGGCTTGAGTTAATGGACAAAGCAGCAGAAGAGATTGATGTTTCCTCTGTAATCTTCTGGTCTAGTGATCGATGTGTTTTGTTTAGAAGATAATTGTGTTTAAACTCCATGTTGTGTTGTCTTAGGGCTAGTATTTCGTGGTTTGGTTTTTGTATGAATATTATTAGTCAAATTATTTGTGCTCTAGTGTGTGTTATCTCTGATGGTACACTATGTATATGTCGAACATTAGGGGTGGTGTGTATATATTGGCACAACCTATGTTTTGGAATATCTCTATGGATATTTCTTCTATTCTCTTGCTGATTTTTTTCATGTTTGTTCCTTTATAGATAATGTTAGAGTTATTGTGAATCCCAAGGGAGAAATGAAAGGTATTCTTTCTTTATTCTTGTCATAGTAAAGAGTTATTTGCTTGCTAGTTCTAACATTATCTTTGATGTTTAAGCGTCTAATTACTCATGTATGTTCCATCTTGGTTTACGGAATCATGTTGAATTGTTCTGTGTTTGCGAGGTTCTGCTATTACTGGTCTTATTGGGAATGAATGTACTAATTTGTGGCCTAGGATCTGTGATCTGTGTACTGAATAATATGATGATCTTATTTATGTTCTCTTTTAATCTGATCTTGCTTGCATCTTTTGATATTACTTCTTGAATTGAAGTACTAGTTCATGTAGCTTGTGATCAAAGATCAGATCTTATTAACTTAGGTTTGAAGCTATAAAATCTTTGCTTAAGTGGAAATTACCTAGACAGTGAGTATCGGATTTTGAACCCAAAAAGAAACTTCGGTACATCAATGATATAATTGTAGAGTTGTAACAATTGTAGTTGATCCTAACTGTGTGACCTTAGTTTTGCATTTGTTGATTATTATTTTTTCCCATTCTAGTTGTGTTTCTTTTGGTAAGATTATCACTAGGTTGTTTCACAAGAAAGAAAGTGAGTGGTATTCTATCTCTTTAGTTTAATAACATTGGATTCTTGCACTTTTCAGATTCTCACTGGCCTTTAGGATAATGCAGAATTTGCCCCGGCCATGTGCCCAAGTGAGCCCTTCGTCCTCTCCGGAGGTTTGATATCGAAAGCTCTAAATGTTTTTCCTCATTTTGAAAAAATGTCATTCGCTTTGATGTGTATTGCGGTATTGTCTTTCTCTCGGAATCCCTTCTATTACTATTCTCTTTCTTGATGCTTTCAGGGCACAGGTGAGGCTCACCCTACCTAGTTGTTAACTAATATATGTTTAGTCATTTGGGATAGTTATGTTAGTCACATAGATTATTAATTTTGTATCATACAATTTTTTGTTATATTTCTATGTTATCAATTTTGTGAAGTTAATAATATTATTAAATTAAAGCCCTACTAAATTATTAATTTTAGTTCTTTTTCCCTTCTCTCGATGCTGTTGCGCGCAGCTGCTTACAGAGGAATGGAATTTTTTTGAATCCATGAATATTTTTGGCACCGTTTTCTTAGAACCTGTGCTAAGAATTAACCGGTGCTAAATTAACATTGGTTATTGAGAATCAGTGTCAACAAAAAACCGGTGCTAAATTAACACCGGTTCCAAAAACTAGTGCTAACAAAAAAACTGGTGCTGAATTAACACCGATTTTTTAAAAACCAGTAAAACCATTTCACCCCCTACTTAGGCACCGGTTTTTTAGACCCAAAAAAACTTGTGCTAGCCTTCTGAAAAACCAGTGCTAGAGGGGGTTTCCTGTGATAGTGCTTCCATGTCATGTGTAGAAGTTGTTACTATAATAGCTGCTAGGTTATATTTACATTGCACCACCCACTTAAAAACCTCTTTTGGCAAAGCAAAAAATAGCGGCTACAGGGGTAAAAAATAAATGCAACACAAAGTAGCGGTTGAATATACTACTGCTATAAAAATAGCTGCAACGTGTAGAAGATGATACTTAGTAGCTGCTATGTAAAAATTTCCTTGCACTGCCCACTTAAGCATTTATTTTGGAAAATAAAAAAATAGCTGCTACGAGGGGGAAAATAGCTGTTAAGAGGGGGGTTGCCTAGTAGTGTCATCTTCAAAGGAAACGGGCCATGCAATATGGCACCACCTGTGCCTTTACATGGCGCAATCCAATTGGCCGGCACGGCCCTTGTAGTACAACATGACCGTGTGTCACGGGTCACCCTTTGACTAAGGTTAACCGTGTGGCCTAGCCGTGCTAGAGTGTCACGACTACCGCCTAAGTT